>PVIH01012341.1:0-64051 GCA_004025045.1 Sigmodon hispidus | reverse complement strand
GTATCCCATTCAGTAGTGCTTGACACTTCTGCATAGCTACATGTCTCTTAGCCACTCATTCATGCTTTCAGTTTCTTTCTCTTCCCTTGATGTTTGCTCATGGTCATTGATCTATTCCTGTATCAAGCCAACTATTTGACTATAATGCTTAAGTTTTCATTTCGGCCCCTGGATTTTCCATTTGTAGAAATTCTACTTTTTAAAAGTAATTGTCTTTTTGTAATGTTTGGCGTGGAACATCTTTGGTTTGTTATAAATATATTAGCTAATTGCTTTCATATTGGACTGGTTTGGGGGTCCTTTGGCTCTCATGAAAAGATTAGAACCTCTTTGGTTCTAATTGTATATTTTCTAATTCTTTCATATGGAGAGCTGTTTCCTCAGGTAATTTTTTTCCACGATTGAGGATCAAATCTGGGGCCTCATGCATGGTATGCAAGTGTTCTTCCACTGAGCCACATCTCCAGGACCTGTTTCCTCAGGTCTGGGTGACTCTTACTCTGTTTTGTATACCCATCTTCATGTGCCCTGGTTGTAACAGTGTCTCCTGTTTTGATTCTGGCAACAGCCCAGAAGTTCAACAGTCCTCAGTCAATTTTTGTGCCTATTTATTTTTTTCATGAATTCTGAATGCAAGCATCAAAGGCAGGATTTATTGGGTTTGGATATACTACAACCCCAGCAGACAGAAAGTCCCAAGGCTGCAGTCTGAGGTGTTCATGCTTGTTCCAAACTGAAGGTGCTGCTGTAGCCACAGAAGGTGGGGAAACTGGACCAGCATTTCCTTACAAAGTCTGAATCCTCTGAGAACTCTTCCTGTCTTTTAGATGAACGCAGACGTCCTCATCCTCAAGAAAGCACACGTTCTTCCTATAGTCTCAAGTGGAAAGAGATTAAAGTCCACGCTACCTTCAGCAGTGGACCAGTGTCTCACCTCTATCACACTAAGCTGTGGAGAGGACTATCTTTGGTAAGAATAAAATGACATCACTCCCAGTGGCTTGATACTAGTGGAAGAACCAGTCCCTTGGCTTGGCAACATAACCTAAGGCATATTTTCTACAAGTAGAAAGAAAGCCAGGAAGGGTTCATAATCACTAGCCTCTTTTAAGAAGAGTTTTTCCACAAGCACAGGATGGGGAACAGGGATGAGAGGTGAGCAAGGAATAGAGTAGAGTCATCCATTCTGAGACATCCTGATGCTTGTATCTCTCTGTGGCTTTCACTTTGTGTCTTGGTTCTAAAGTCATTATTACCCTTCTCTGTCCTCAACCATGCTGTGTGTTTAGAACTATGTTTGACCTGTCTTATCTAGCATTTCTACATCAGAGACAAGGAGTTTGGGTCACAGTGTAGTCAGTTCAACTAAAAAGCATTTTCTCCCCAGCACACAGGAGGCAAAGGCAGAGATATCTGTGTGAGTTTAAGGTCAGTCTGGTCTGCACTGTGAGACTTGTTCTTTCACTCACTAAAATAATAGCCTTTTCTCATAAAGGAGATAAGTTGGTTTATTTGTGTCCTTTGCTAAGTCATTCTAGATTTTTTGGGGGAAAAAAATCTGTATGAAAAAAAATAGTTACTAAAATTATGTACTGCACTGACTATAAAAAAATAACCTCCTCTCCCTCCTCCTCCCCCCTCCCTGTGTGGGATGACATATTTAAACACAAACGATGAATGCAGTTTGATTTGGTGTCTTATAACTTCTATGGTATTATTCATTCTCTTGGGCCTGTCTTTATTAATTTATTATTCTGTGGTGGTAAAGCTACAATTTTATCAAAGCATACCTTTATAAAGATTTCCTTGAAGATGTTTGAAAATCCTCCACTGTGTTTTTTCCCTCATGGGACTTCTTGTTTCAGCAGTAGATTTTAGTTTAAGTCAAATATAATATTTACAAATCTGAGAAAGCTTACAAGCCACTATTAAAACAGTAAGAAAATGTGTCTCGAAGCAATCTTTTGTGTGTTTAGTTAAGGAATACTTTATTTTCCTTCTGCCTTGTACTAGGAAAGCCATGGGAAATTAAATAAAGTAGTAATTTTTCAGTGTTGTGGCAAATGTGATCTTGGAGCCTTTGTAAACTGGCTTTAAATAGATTTTCTATTAACATTTTTTCTAGTATAGAAAGAATTGCATCCCAGTTTACTTCTGCAAAACAAAAGGGTATAATCTTTATTCCTTTGCTGGACCCTGGGAAGCATATTCTATGGCCTAAACTGAAAGGTAGAACCGTCCTTGACTCATCTTACAGATTAGGCAACATAGCTTTGCAGACCGTCTTGGCTATCACGTGGCTGTTGCACTAATCTTTAAACTACTCACTACGCTCAGAGCCAGATACTGTTTGCTGCTGAGAGATTTGGTAACATCATGAGACTTGAATAAACAAAATAATCTGAGTTACACAAAGTCCTAATTTATGCATGTTGCAGAAATCCAAACACTGTATTGCTCAAATCATTGTACTCATTGGAGTGGCAAAAATCTTGCCCACTGTGACTTAGTTTAGCTGTTTTTGTGTCATATATATACTTACTCCCTTGGCCTTCTAATGAATCCAAAAGATCCATTCTCAAAATAGAATTTTGAAATTCATAACAAGAAAAGAGTAATTTTGTTAAATGTACTCTGAGCATCTGACTTCTGATATTTCCAAGTGTTTATGCTCTGTCCCTCTTGTCCCAAGTCTTCCAAAGAGATTGTCAGAAGGGAACCCCTGCACAATGGGGTCTCCCTCCCAGACCCTGGATTAGTCATAAACCATACACAAACACCTGTTTTCCTCTATTAAGTGGGGAAGAAAAGTTCAAGTGTCTGCTTTATGACTCAGGCAGCAAACAGCAACAAATGACTTTGCAGGTGTAATTTGTAAGAGGAGAAAAAGGGAAAGTGTGTGAATGGGTGGGGATGCTGTAGAAAGTGATAAAGGACCAGGGAGGAGGGAAAGGCAGCAGAAGACATAGAGAGGAGACAGACACATGGGCACACAGGCAAATGGTTTATAAAGGTAACAGGGAAACCCCGTGTTGGGATGAAGTGTTGAATTTTAATTGGGCATGCAAATTAGGTGAACCAAAGGGGCCTTCCGATTACTGGACTTTGGTACCAGCTTCAGGAATGGCCAAATAAAGGAACATCATGATAGATAGCTTTATAATATAATCTAACAGTTTTTAGCAAGGCCGAGAGAATAGGAGAGGAAGGCGAGGCCTGCCAGAGCCGCATGTTGTATTGGGCTCCTGTTCCTTCATCTTCTCTCTGCCCATAGGTCGGTAGGGGCGGGCTCCACATAGGTTTGAAGGTTTGGAGGTGATTGTGGGATGTGCTCCCCCATCCAAAGAAGTCTACTTCTTCGGCCCCTTTTTCCCCTCCAGCTAAACTCTAGCTTCTTTTCCAAGCTTCTCACCCTTTGCTTAGCCCCGCCCATTTTGAGGCCTGAACACACCTCCTCCAGCCTTTGCTCCCTCCCCCCTCCTGCCTCGCTGCCAAGTCCTACCTTCTCTCTTCCCTGCCAATCAGCTTGGGGCGACCTTATGACACACTGCTCCTGAGCTCTCTAAGGGCCAGTGGGTGACCTGCGCGCGGGGCACGGTATCCCGGCTGCAGAAGAATGGCGGGGGCCGCAGGCTGCTTCTCGGACCAGCAGTTCCGGGAGGCCTGTGCGGAACTCCAGCAGCCGGCGCTGGCCGGGGCCGACTGGCAACTGCTAGTGGAGGCCTCGGGCATCACTATCTACCGGCTGCTGGACCAGGTAGCGGCTGACCCGCCCCCTGAAGAGATCTGGGCCCTGAGTATCCGGGTCACAACTTCCCTACAGGACTGGCTGCTCTGCAGGAGTGATCAAGCTCCTCTGGGTTACTTTGCCCTGTGCAGATCTTATGTGGTTGGGACTTTATCCGAGCTCAGCCGCAGGTTATTGTTGTTGCTGGATTTGTGGACTATAATTTTATGTTTTACTCTGTAGCGTTTGCAAAAATTCCCAAACAGCCTGGGAGCAAGGAATTGTATTTAATGGCCCATTGTTGGAGGTCTGGCAATATGCCAAACGTATCTTGTCTAGGATCTGGACTTTCAGTAGGTGAAGGTATATATAACGTGTGCAATACAGGCTTCAGATATGGAGCTGGAGTGGTGTGGCTATGAGCATTTGGGAATGTGTGACTATCTACATTCCCAAGAGAGAGGCATTTGGCAACAATCAGTTGATAGACAATAGGAAATGAGTAATTTGGGGGGTTAGCTCAAGTCAGGAAGTAGTTTGTTAGGAGTGAATGATAGAGTTAAAACATTGGCCAACTGATTACTAGACCACGCCCATGCGTGGACCCGATTTCCTTCTGCCAGAGGGATGCCAGTGCAGGAGGCCGTGGGCGGGGGCCATGTCCTGAGACAGGTGGGAAAGAGACAGGACTCAGGGACTGGGTGTGCAGAATGGTCAATGAATGATGATAGTAATCACACCATTTTAGTGACTGTCTTCTTTGGGTTCTGATTTTAAGTTGTATTTGGTAACTTGCTTGTGAAGCCTGAGGCAGAGAGCAATGGGAACTGTAGAAGGAGGAGCGTTGGTTGGTGAACATCTTATTGGAAGCCTTTGGAACCAAGTAGCCACCAAGGTGGGTGACCCTGGAGGCTTGTCATCGTTGCCTTACTGTAGGCAACCAAAGTTCCCTGGCACAAGACCAGTGTTATAGGGAAGGAAACAGACCAGACAGGATGAAGTCACTCCACAGAGGCCCAGGAAAGTTCATGCCAAAGGTGTAGTAGGAGGGTTCACAACCTGGTAAAAAGAAGTTTATGCAATAAATTGGATTAGACAGAAATAAGTGGAGGTGGAGGAAGCTTCTGGTCTGTAAAGGTAGACTCCAATCAGTTAAGGTCATCAGTACTTCCTTCTTGAGATCCTAGTACAGCCTGGATCAATGCTGATCTCGGTCCTTTGAGGCCTGGAATATTTCATGAGGTCAGCAATAGGAAATTTTACTGTATGCTTCTGCCATGTCAGGGCCAGTAATTTACTGATGATAATGATCTCTGCTGATGGCTTTGTTTATAGCTCCGTTACACATCAGTGCACATAAAGAACTCGTAGCTGCCCATCTGTCTTTTCACTAATTGTGCTCTCCTGCATCCATAGATGAGCACTCCCTACTGTAGTCATGCTTTGCTAAGGATGGCAGTTCCCCGTTCACTGAACTTGGCCTATTGTATAGCAGAACCATTGGTTATAAGATGAACAAGAGACATGCCATACAGAACAGACAAAGTCAACATTCTAGTGAGACTTTAACAGCTCTCTATGTGAAAGGGATGCTTTCAAACAAAATTCTTCTGTTGTCTCCCCAAAATCTATGCCTTCCTGGGAAGCCACAGATCAAGGCAAGTTGTGTAGCTGGCATCTTTCTCTCCTTTTTCAGGCTGGGTTCTCAGCACCTCTCACCTCATATTGCTTCATCTTTTTACCTGGTTTCTTGCCTTCCATCTCTCTGCTGTCCTGCATCCCACACATTCAGCACCTGGAAGAAGGTTGTGATCTTATTGTTATCCTTTAGATGTCACCCTTAGTCACAGAATTACTACCACTCACTGTACTAGCTAACAGTTGCTGCATATTTTCTTTTAATCTAGGTACCTCGTATTGACTTGCTCATTTCTAACTTCAGCCTTAGGATAGACACTGTTGGTCATCACCTTTTTACCCATATGGGAAGGAATGAGTGTGGAAAAAACAAGTTGGTTAGTCAAAATTAGTACTGGCATCTGGACCCAGCTGTCTAGCTCCACACGTGTTTCTTAAATTCTCTGCCTCTCTGAACAGAAGGTACATGCAGCCTGGTGGGCATGCTAAGGTAAGATGCTCACCTTTTCAGCAACATCTCCCTATTCTTCCTATTCTCATACATTTAGGCCATCTTCTGATCATGAAGATAAAGAAACTGAAGTCCTAGGAAGGCACACGATCCATCCAAAGCTTAGAATTGAGATGTGCTACAGGAGTAACACTCCATCCCTTTGTCCACAAATCCCCTTTCCTGTTCTACCTCCTACATCGACGTTGGGTAGAGCACCTGAAATATGGAATGCGTTATGCTGGGAAAGACGTGCTCCCTCATTATTAATGCATTGAAAAAGAAACCAAAGAGTGGTTATATACCCAGTCAGTCTTTATTGATGCTCTATGAGATCTAAGGAAATGCTGTGACTCTAAGATATTGTCACTTCCCTGAAGGTTCCAGTGGCTTGTTTAGGAAGATGCTTTGTAGGTTTCTTGCACTGATGGATTTTTAAGGATCATGTTAGACATGTTGTCGATGGCCTCAAGGTAACCATTGATGTCTGACTACTTGACCTCCCAGCCTCAGAGCCAGAGGTAGTTCACCTGAGGTGGTAATCTGGTGGCTCCTTGTGGTTCCTTCTGTAATGTCCTTTATTGAAATGAGGATGAAGAAAAGCAAAACTACTCCGGTCACATCTAAATATGCCTGTGACAGGTTTACTACAATGTTTTGAAATGATTAAAACAAATGCAGAGGCTTTGGGAGATTCTTCAATGTATATTTTAACTTAAAAAGTAAATTTGTGCCACCTTGTAAAGAGGTAAAAATGATTCTGAATCCTGTAGTTAGATAATGAGAACTTTTCCTCATGTAATTTATCTATTTTGAGACGAAATTTCAACATATAGCTCTAACTGGCCTGATATTCACTGTGTAGTTCAGGCTATCTTGGATCTGCCAGAGATCTTGCTGGTTCAGCCTCCTGAGTGCTGGCATTTATGGTTATGTACCACCTTTTGTTACTAGGTGAGAGATTCTGACAAGCAATATTTTTATATACTTTTGCTTTTCCCATTTCTTCACTCATAACATGTTCTGCATGGAGAGTTTCTCCAGCACCATTCTCTCCAACACTGTCATCTTTTGCTTGAACTTTCTCTGTTCTAATCTACTCATTTCTGTTTTCCACTCATGTTGTAATTGTAATAACTAAGCAGTATACTATGTGCATTGTGAAAAATACTATCGCATGTATGTTTTCATTGATTTCTTTAAACAAATCAGGAAGCCAGGCAGACCTGGGCTTCCTCTCTTACCACACAGGTAGAAATGAGAAACTCACTCACAGAAAATCTTGTGAGTAGTAACTGGCATAAGCTAGTCTGCTCGAATAAAATCAATATCAAATATGCAGCTTGCTGAAAGGCAAGAATGCATTCTGTTTCTGAAGGTTGAGCAAACCTAGGCAGAGGCTGGCCCTATGGCATTCTGGGGGGTGTAGACTTTGGAGGCAGGCAGTCCTGAATCAGACCTCAGCTCTATCCTATTCTTACTCATTCAGTCACTCAGGGGTGTTATGTGATGCTCCCTTTGTGGACAGTGGTGAATGAAGGCAATGATTAGTACTTTCCCGAATAAGCCTCTGTAGCATGAATTGGATTACTGATGAGAATAACCCCCCTAGATTAGAAAGAGGTGTTGGGTGGTGAAATACTATGAAAAGAAAATCAAGCAAGGGTAAGGGAGGGAGAGAGTAGGGAGATGGCTCAACAGGAAAGAGGATTTCTGGGGAAAGCATTAGGACTAGTTTCAAATCCCCAGCACCTATTTAAAAACATCTAGCCATGGCTACCTAGGCCTAGAACCTCAGTGCTGATCCTGCCCTGGGCATTCTTCTGAATGACGTGTTTACCTGTTGCTGAGGCTGCTGGTCCAAAGACTGTTCTTTCAGAACCACTGATGTCTAGGGACAGTTTACCATGGCACTTGTGGGCTTTCTGATATTGAGAGGCACAGTCAGAGGCAGGAGAGTCTTCTGGAGATAAGGAATGTTATAAATAGGTGAGAACAAAGGAATCAGCTACAGAAGATAAAGCCAATATCTGTTAGAAAACTGGCTGTTTCTGATGTTGGTTAGTGACCCTCTGACAGTAAGTGTGGTTCTTTGAGCTGTACTCATAGGTTCTTCAAGGAAAAAGCCACAGACTCTTAGGAGATCTTTTCTAGTGATCTCTAGTCAATTCCTGCAGCAGCTTTGAACCACATTACCTTGGCAATAGTCAACAATAAGGCCTATGTAGTGGGAATCAGGCATTATTTACTTTGACCTAGAGGTGTAGCCTTTAGGCCTGGAGGACCCAGTCTCTTCCTCCTGTTTGCTGAATCTGGCACACAGAGATCACAATTTTGGTTTAGGTTCTGTGTGATGATTTAGTAGATTATTTCTACATATTGGGTTCAGAGAGGGGACTACCCTGTTGTGTGCTAGTCCTTGGCCAAGCCTCAACTGGGTGAGGAGCTTAAATACACTGAACATTTTTTATTTGAGCATAGAACCCTGAGAAGAGTTGATGATTCATAGAAAGTATTTAAACTTTCTGGGTCCTTGGTCCTAAGACTATACCAATACCCTGGTGAATCAGAGCAATATTTGGGGTAATGTTGAACAGTTAAGCTTACCTTTTTTAAACATCTTTCTGAACATCCTTAAGTCTCAGTTTCCTTATCTGAAAAAAAAGGGTTAATAGTTTATACCTCATCATTATTTGAACTAAATGAGAAAAGCCATCTAAGCGTTCAGTTCAATATCTGGTGCTCAGTGAGTATTAGCGTCAATCATTGTCTAGCTCTCTGAAACCCTTAGGTTTTAAGCCCATTGTAGTTTCTTAGAACTGAAATATTACATAGATTTAACCAACTGTGTTCTCCACAGTCTGTAGCCATAGCAGCTTCAACTTTGACCCCCGACTTTATTTTGGTGAAAATGCCTACATTTTATTACCCCCTCCCATTTATTAAGTCCCATAGAATGGCTGGAGGTAGTGTGCATCTACAGCTACACAAAGACACCTTTTCCTCTTGAGTAATGAAGATGCGCTCTTCTGTGAGAGGCCAACTCAGTGTACCACAAAGGGAGCATTCACCGGGGGTGAGAAAAGGTAGTACATGGGCTGCCTTACTGTTATTGAAACCCTCAATAAACTCTCCTAGGAGTTACCTTGGTCATGGTATCTCTTCTCAGCAATAGAAAAGTAACTAAGACACTCACCACAAGTCAAGAGAGATGTCCTTACTCCCAAAGAACCCACACGGTCCTTTCTTTTTATCCTTAACAATGCATTTTTAGCTGTGCTTTGAATATGTATAGTGTTTTAGTGAATTTATACATGATCGAATGATCTTTCAAATAGTCACAAGTTTTAACACTATTCTGCCATTCTTTTTTTAGAGTAATGTGAAATGAAGAATTAATGCAAACCTACCAATAGAACCGTGCAGGGAGTTAGGTGGCTATTCCAATGAAGAGAGTTCTTTGGCTCTAAGGTTCTTAGCATTGTGAAACTTAGGCAAGTGAATTTTCTCTTAAACAGTAAGTAGTAAATAGTGTTAGGAAGAACCATGCATGTGAAGTGAGATAAATAGCTGGTAGGATTAGACAAGAGACCAGAGAGTCCTAGACAGAGTACATACTGGCTCATTAGGATGGGTCAAAGGTCAGGGCCTTAAATCAAAGAGACAAGTTCATTGAACTTAGATAAACATTTTGTTTTTATTGATCAGTTAAGACATGCAGCTCAGCTGATCATTTATAAAGCAAAGAAAGAGAATTTGGAGGATGTGCCCAGGTCTTGGTGTCTATGAGTCTGTTCTGTCATGTGGGGAAAGGTGTGTGTGTGTGTGTGTGTGTGTGTGTGATTTTCTTTCATGTTGTTTCTTTGTGTTTCCTTTGTATCAAGTGTATTATGAACCAAAAAGGATACAGAGCTGGGATTTTAAATTTATCTTTTGTGTGTTTATATGTGTTCAAGGATGTCTATCTGTATATAACCTATCTGTCTGTCTATCTTTATGTGTGCCTGCATGAGTTCACATGTATTATAGTACATACAGATGCCTGTGGAAGCCAGAAGAGGATAATAAATCCCCTGGAACTGGAATTATAGGAAGTTGTATGCTGCCTGATGTGGGTGCGACGAGCTTAATTCTGTAAGAACAGCAAGTGCTCTTAACTGCTGAGCTGTCTGTCCAGACTTCCACATTGTTTGGAGACAGGATCTTCCACTGAATCTCAAGCTCACTTAATGGCTAGACTGTCTGGCCAACAAGCCCCAGGGGTCCTCCTGTCTCTGCCTCCCCAGATTTTTTTACATGGATGCTGGGAATCCAAACTTATGTCCTTGTGTTAAACAAAACAAACAAACAAAACAAAAACCTTTCACTGTTTCATAGTATCACAGGTTTCAAATAAAATTCTGCAGTTTTATTTGCAGAACAATTGAGGGCAAGTAATAAAAACTGGACTGAGGATGCCCTAAATAAAGACAAGTTTTAGACATACATGACTAGCAACTCAGAGATTTACAGCATGGATATCAACTTAGTTGATCAATCATACCAGTGACTCTGAATCTCTCTACCTTGTCATTGTTTACTTGTTGTTTTCCAATCCCAGAAGAGATGGCATAGATCCAAATATCATGTTCCCATTCAAAGCAGGGAGTGAGCATCACTTGGATGCTCTCTGACCCAGGAGACTACAGAAGTTACTAACCATTCACATTCTTATGATCTCTCTCTCAACAAGAGAGAAAGTGGGCATAAACCATATCAACCAAACCTTGTTTCTTCTGGAAATTGTATTGCATGCATGATATTGGTTAATTCACTGCAACCCACATGACCTTTCAGTATTTGAAGTGTAAGAAATGGTCTTAGAAATGGAGAATTACACACACAGTATATATTGCTATAGATGGGGAATATGAGCCATTTTTAGAGGTAGTTGTGGGAAACTTCAGGAAAAGCCAAGCATCTCTTGCATAAGCATATATGAAATTATTTATTACAGTGTTGGCAAGCTGTACAAATGTACAAAACAAAAATTTTAAATGATTTGCAGATCTAATTTTTACCAGGCCCCATACACTGTTAATAGAAATTCTGTTCAAGTAAAATTAAGCATTGTGTTTTTCTAAAATGCAATTGTATGACAGTGGTACCCAATCCCAGGGAACTGCTTCTTCACTACTTCTGAGAGCACACTCTGCTGTATTAGCTTTATAAATATTTAAAAAGAATACAAACAGCCCATGAATGTTAATGTTTGCACCAAATGCTCATATCTGATAAAACAACCCCATTGAAAAGTAAAGTGGGATTTTGAAATGAATGTTTTATGATTATTTTAGAAGTACTTATTTCTATAAAATATTCTGAAATAGAAATGCATTTGAGGAAGAATTGCTTCATGTGAGCTTTCTATAGTTTAAAAATACTATTAAGTTTGAGGTTAAAAGTACCACCTGTCGATATTATATCTGTTTGTTCATGTAGAGAAACATCTGTTCCCTGTAAAGAAATACTATCAATATTAGAAATATTATTAGCAGATAATTATAAATTATCAGGTTGCATGTCTCTCATTAATTGCTCTTCATAATATCTTTAGACTTTCTACAATGAATATAGATTGTTTTTATAATGATTAAAATTTACTTTAGTTTTTAAAGGATAAATAAAAATGAGTATGCTTACTCTATCCATTTAGAAATCATGAACAAGAAAGTGCTTTGATGCAGGAACCTGGGCCAGGCTATGGAGCTCAGCAAAAGAATGTGGGGCTAAGAGATTAGGAAGGAGGTGCCAGGGATCATGTTCCTCTGGAGAGCTGACATTTCTCAGTCCTGTTACCATAGAAGGGACTACGGGAAGTTATCACAATAGTTCATTCTTCTGTGTTCATGCTATTTTTCTCTTTGACTTTCTGGCCCTCTTCTGTGATAGATATAGAATCAGGGTCATGGAGGAATGTAATGACATTCAGGAAGGGAAGGGACCCAGTCTAAGAAAACAGTTTTGTCTTCATTTTTTGTAGATGTCCACAGTAAATCATGGAAGACCCCATGATCCTTATCTTAACATGCAAGAACCCTGTTTTTGGTGAGCATATGTAGAAAATAGGACCTCTGATATTGTGGGATATTTGTACACTGTGTGAAGATATATTGCTGTGATTGGTTTAATGAAGAGCTGGACAGCCAAAAGCTAAGCAGGAGGTATAGGCAGGTCTTCCAGGTAGACAGAGGAAGTAGGAGGAAATAGTCAAGGAGCACGAGAGACACAAGGAGACACAGAGGAAGCAGGATGGGCAGTAGGTAACATGTGGATGAATAGAAATGGATTAATTTAAGGTATAAGAGCTAGTGGGATAAGCCCAAGCTAATGACCAAGATTTCATAATTAATAAGAAGTCTTTGTGTCATTCTTTGAGAGCTGGCTCGTGGGACAGAAGAATTGTAACATTCCATTTCCCCAAACAACTTGCTTATTCATTCTCTCTCTGTTTAAACTGTTGCCTGCATTCGTATAAATGGGTGCATATGGAGAAGCCCTCCCCACAATCATTCCTGTTGCTGCACTGTAGGCAGGCAGACAGATGTTTCTCCCAAGGCCTTTCATCAGATCCCAGGGATAGCCCTTTGATCAGGGTATCAATCCATGCCGAGGCACACAGGTCTTAGATACATCCAGTTACCATTTGCCTATTAGAGAGCTCTGGTAGCAAGCCATATGCTTATACAGCTGGCTGATCACTATAGATTCACTTTTAACTTCACGTTTCATTTCTTTCACATTCATTTGAGATTCCTAAATGGGGATATGGTTTGCTATGTTAATGCAAGCTGAGTCAGAAGTCACTCTTTAGAAGGCCTTCCTAGACTCCCCATGGGTCCTTGGAATGGGATTTAAGGATCTTCTACAGTGAGTAGTTAGTGGAAGCCAGGACACATCTGACAGCTGTGCTTTATCTATTTGCTTGTTACTTGCTTACATTTGTGAGTTCATTGCTTTTGTCATTGAAACACACTGCTTTCCTCTTTTTTTTTTTTAAGCATTATTACTTTTATTTTATTTTTTCATTTTTTTTATTATTATGAATGAAGTCATATTTTTATCCAGGTATCCCCTTGTTCAAACTCACTTCCCCCTTCTGCCCCTGCTAGGGACACTAAGCCAGACCAGGCTCAGGTAATTCTGAGGTGCTATTGTACCCCGTGAAATGGCTCTATGTAGTAGGCCCTGGAGCCCTCATAGACAAGGATAAGTTTTGACATGAGAAGGAAGTAACTCACTTATATGTATAATCTAGAAATTGTCTTTTTCTAAACATCAGGACCATCTGTTTCAACATGATTTGAAGCAGATGGCTGTTCCCTTTTCACTTTTCATTCTCAATAAAAAATAAAACAAAAACATCACCCCCCCCCACTAAATCAGTTGAAAAACTCTGTCTTGTAAATGACTTCAAAATATACCTCTGCCTCAGAACTCTGGCTGACTATGTAACACGGATATTTACCTGGTATCTACAAATCAATCAGACCAAACTAGAATTCTTGCATGCCACAGCAGCTCACAGGTCCCCTCCAATTTCTTCTGCGTCAGTGAGGGCCACTTGCTCACCTCCCACGTCTAACAGTGACTGACTGAGTTCTCCTTGGTGATCTGGTTTCCTGTCCTCATCCTTCCAGCAACAGTTCCTGGCATCCCCAGCATTGCTGTTAGCTTCCTGGTTTTGATCACCATCTATTTTCTGTAATAGTGCACTGGATATTAAAACCATCTCTGTTCTCCTGTAGCACTGTTCTCTACCAAGACTTCTGATCTTTTAAAATCCAATTATTTCCAGTCATTTCTAATCATATCTTGCTATACTCTTGTCCACAGACATCTCTATTTTCCACGGCAATGAGAATCAAAGCTTTACCTCTTGTGGTGTTTTTCTAGGGTCTTCAGTAACTTGAGTCTATAACTTTTCTCCCTGAAACTTCTACCACTCTGTTCCAGACTTTTCTCTTTTAGCATGTCTTTCCTACTCTCCCAATGGCTGGTCCTTCTGACATTTAGAACATGATATCTTGATACAGCTTAGGAGATTGTTCCTATAGCTTTTTCTATCTACCTGTTGACATGCATCCCCCACATAGATAGTATTTATGATATAGTTCTTCTTAGGCCCTACTTAAATCATCTGGTCAATGCTAACAACTACCTCCCCTCACACTAGTACCAATAGCTATATATAAGACACATGAGACCAGGATCCTTTCTCCTTTTATACTGTGGTCACCAAGACCCTAGAAGAGATCAATGGTTGATGTGGTTGAATCAGAATATCAGCTCTGGTATTAACAGTTGTTCATCCCATTCTGTTTCCACAGTCAACTGGACTTTATGAGTATAAAGTGTTTGGTGTTCTAGAAAGTTGTTCACCAGCTCTACTGGCAGATGTGTACATGGACTTGGACTACAGGAAAAAATGGGACCAACATGTGAAAGGTGAGTGATGGCTTGCTTAAAGAAATCATAAGGAAGTTCATTTCTTCTTACCTAATTTAGTCTGGCCATTTCCACTACTTACTCTGCCCACATCTTAGAGTCATTTTCCCTTTTGTCCTCAAGGCTGCTTTGCTCTGATTTCTCAGTTGTGTTTACCCATCCACCTGGATTGCCATGGAAGCCATCCTGGAAGATGGTATTTAAACTTCCTTTTAGAAGATGAACCAAAGATCTCCAAATAAGCAAGGGTACATACATTTGAGGAAATGAGACAGTGACTGGAGAGCATTGGAGGTCCAGACATCTGCATGAGGGAAGACACAAAGCAGCATGCTCAGAAGCCAGTGGTAGTTGGTGGTGTTGGGTAGTGATGCTCCCTAACACTCCCCTCCCCCATGCTAAGCCAAGAACATTTTATGTCCCATGGCAGGAAGAGAATCCACAGCCTACACAGTCTACATAGTAGAGGTTTTACCTTTAGAGAAACAGTTGAAAAGCATTATATAGGGAGTCTCCTGAATCTTAGAGGAAGAGTGTCCCTGCCATTTTAGCCATGGTGGAAAAAACTTGCACAGTCAGCAAAGGGCAAAGTGGAATCTTTAGTCAAGACTTCTGCAAGTTTCAAAGAATCAGCCTCACCCCCATTTTTTAAAAAGAAGAATATATTGTCATGGCAGGTAAGATCTAGGAGTTTCTGGCTTCTGGGGATGCCACTTTGGGCCCTTCAACAATTTGGTCAGGATGTTTCTTCAGCTCTAGACCATGTTCCTCTGTATTGATCTACTTCTCAGGCAGTTTCCTGTTGTTTGTGACAGTGTCCTCCAGAAGACAGACTCATACGCTAATCATGAAAATACTTTTAGGAAAGGGAGTCACATTTTCTTAACGAAAGTCAGCCAGAGTCCCAGGACTCATTCTCCACAATTCATCTCAGAGTGACTGCTTAGTCTGTAAATACTGGTCAAGGCGTGAGGCAGCTTCATGTTTTTCACATACTTTTCCCCATTTTCCAAAGGAGCAGGCTGACACTGTCTCACTCTTCCCAGCAGCCATCATGCTGTCATGTATCACTTTGCCAATAGATACTCATGTGGGTTTTGCTTGGAAAAAAAGCAATGTGAGGAAGCAGACAGCCTACAAAACCCACGTTGTTTGTTCCAGATAGCACACCTGACTTTAAAAAGAAAAGCTTCTTATTTCGTTATCTACGGTTAGCTCTTCACACCATGGTTTCTGGTATAGAGGGAGCCACTGTTAGCTTTACTAGAACAATCTGGAAGTCCTTCCCTTACCGCTCCTGGATTTTAGGAGTATCTAAGAGCTTGTCACTAATTGGGCCTAAACTTGAACAGGGATAAACTGAGGCCCTGACCACTTGATCATCCATTATCATAGTTATGACTTACCGCTTGCCTAGCCCTGAGATCTGAAATTGCCACTGTGTCTACTTAAACCTTGTAGTAGAGATGGGCATGCATGAGTTTGTGTGTGTGTTTTTGTGTGTGTGTGTGTGTGCACTGACCAGGTAGATGCACTCATCCCTTCCCTTTTTGATTGTCTTCAGTGTTCTATGGCACTGAGGGCCACAAAGCTCCCTAACCAATAGTCTGTTTCTGATAGATTTTTTTTTAAGTGCTAATTGTGGCCCTATGCATATCCCAAATGATGTCTTGATCCTTCTCTGGATGATTGGATGAGGCTCCAACACACAGCCTAGGCCTACCTCCACTCTTCAGGTCCCTTGCTATCTGCTCCCATAGCTTCTATTTGAATGTCCCGGTGGCACAAGACACAGACATCAGGGGGATTTAGTCACTGAAGTTGTGGCATATTGTGGAGAAAGGAAAGAAACTCAGGGTTCAGCCACATTCTAGCTGTATAAGGACACAGTCCTCCATGGGCCTTTTGTTTCTAAGATGCCTTGAACCTAAACATCCTAGACTCTGTGACTTCCTGGGTATCGGGCTGACTGTAGGGAAACAAACCTTGGTGGTGTGGGGTGGGGGCGGGGAAAGGGTCAAAGTAAAACTTCTGGTACTCTACTGACATCTGGTGGTTTACCTGCTTCAAAGCCACTGATTATTTCTTGATATCCAGTTCCTTGTATTTTATCCCAGAATGCTGTTGGACAGGCATTGGGCTTATTTAGGTTCTCCATGTTTCTCTGCCCTCTAGACAATCCTTGAACAGCAAGCTTTCAGTGATAGTAAATATATTTTTGTTCCAAAAAATAGTTCTATGTCTGGTGAGTTAGAGGTTTACCACACTCTGAGGCTATATTGTCTCCTTGAAGACACAGAATTTTCCAGATGCATTAATTTGTGCTTTCCTTCAGAACTCTATGAAAAGGAATGTGATGGACAGATGGTGACCTACTGGGAAGTGAAGTACCCCTTCCCTTTGTCCAACAGAGATGTATCCTTTCCTCACAGCACTTTGTTCTTGGCTCTCTCAGTGGCCTGTGTTCCCCAGTCACCACCCTCACACTAGGATCCACTATTTCAAAGCAGTTGTGGAAAACATGGTCTCGGTTTCTTGTGGAACCATCTGCTAATGCCGCAACTGCTTGGGTGACTTTCAGAGTCTTCAGAGGGTGATTTCTGGGTGTGGCTCACATACTCACTGGAAGGTGCTGCATTCTTTCCAGACAAAGTGTTCAAAGATGGAAATTGATGAGCCTTAGAATTGGGGGTCCAGGAGGAAAGTTTATGAAGAGTGTTGGTCCAGACCCTGTGATCTTACAGACAAGGAGGTGGGGCCCACGAAAGTGAGATGACAGCCATCACATTGGTATGAGAAAGCAACCAGGACTTGTCTTTATTTCTAGCTTTCTTCCTCCAGCATGGTGTTCTTGACTGCTGTTTGTTAACTCCACATACCTTTTGTTTATAAAGTAGCTGACTGAATTGTAGGCAGTTTTTCCTCACACCTAAGCATATTGATCACTTGTTGCTGTGAGCAAATTCCTGACAATCATCTATCTAAGGGCATTAGAGGTGGGGAAGTATGATACATATAGATGGAAATGTCATGATGAAACTCATCACTCTGTACACTAACTTAAAAATTCATAGGAAATAGAGATGGGATATACATGCACTGAAGTTGTCAAAGATGCCACTATCTTTTATAGAATAATACTAGAGTAGGGCTGTCTACCTTGGGAATACTCTGTGCATGCTTTTAGAGGTAAAATAGCTTTGCTGTTCTTGTGAACCAGTGTTACCTCAAATTGAACATCTTGCTATTAAAACTTGCGGTATCAATGTGTCTTCCTATGGCTTTAGTTGTGACATGGATACCTACCATGTGTAGAGGTCCATGATTATAGCTGTGGATGAGCACAAGTCAGGGTTGATACTATTTCTATCCAGTGCTATTTCTGAGCCTGGATTTCTCTAATGCTCCCTACATTCCTGCCTGAGGGCCAATAGCACTTCCTTTTCCTAGATAGAGAAACTGAGTCTGAGAGCCTTTGTTTGGCTTCCTCATGATGACAGCTTAGTAGTACAGTAGCTCTCCATGAACCTTTTCAGAGAAAGGAGGAATGTGATCTTTGAATAACTGAGAGCTCAGGGGATCATTCACAGTGATCTCCAAGCCAGAACTATGACTGGATGTGAAGTTCGGCTTTGCAGGGAACATAGACAGGCAGTGAGGTCTCAGTAGAAGGGAGCAGATACTAGGTGGAAGGTACCTCCTGCTGTTGTCATGCCTTGACTGGCTATGCAGTATGTCTACATCCGCCAGCGACAAGATCTGGATGTAGATGGGAGGAAGATCTACGTGGTCCTGGCCCAGAGCATCTCTGTCCCTCAGTTTCCGGAGAAGTCTGGGGTGATCCGAGTGAAGCAATACAAGCAGAGCCTGGCAATCGAAAGCTACAAGAAGGGGAGCAGAGGTAAAACTTGGGTTTGGGTCAGCAGTTAGCGAGGGTCACTTGAAAGCTGGGCAGGTAGGAGGCAAGTTAGGTACAAATGCTTATTTATCAAAGGTAATGATAGCCTGGGAACAAAGTATATTGGAGGTGAGCCCCTTGGCAGAGTCTCAATCTATACCCAAAAAGGAAAGCATGGGCATCCACCTTTCACCATACTGGCACAAATACAGACAGTGTCAGGCAAAAATCTGAACCTTAACTCTGATGCTTGTTGGGTCTGTTCTCTAACTCTTCTGGGTCTGTATTTCCTCATGCATACGATGGGTTAACTGTCAGCTCCTTGGGGCTGTTCAAATAATGAAATGCGAGATGCTATCCAAGTGCCTAGCATTTGTCAGGCATCTAAGAAGTCACAGCCAATTGTTCCCCTGGCTGTATTTCCAACAATGTTTCTGTGTAGTGGCAGTTCACTGGGATCACTTGCTCCCTTCCTCTCTGCTCTCTGGACCCAAATCTGAAGATAGAAAGGTTGGAAAGCTTTGTCACTGTGTTTTCCCCGTCTTGCCCCTACCCCTTCTGAATTATCTTTTCTTTTCCTTTCTTAGTTTTCATGAACTACTTTGATAACCCAGGTGGCCAAATTCCATCCTGGCTCATTAACTGGGCAGCCAAGGTGAGATCCCAGGAGGCAGACAGGGGCGGAGGGTAGGGGGTGGGGGACAGGGTATGTGCATTTGACAAATGTTGACTTAGCCTGTGGCTTGTCCTGTTGAAGAGACACATTGTTCTAGGGTAATGAGACTCTTTTATGAAGGGCTTGGTTGAATGACTTGGGTAGAGTCGGAATGGCCAACACCCAGGATGGAAGTTGTGACAAAGGACAAAGAATCTGTTAGCTTGGAATGCCAGCCCTTCCCTGCTGGTGGGCCAGACCCTCCAAGATCACCCTCTGGAACCTTCAGACAAAAGTCTGCTCCTTGTAGGAACAATGGTGCTTTAGGTATGTGCTTATGGAGGGTAAGACAGGAAGACAGACTTTGCTTAGAGACAGACCAAAGGAATCCCGTAGGTTTGTTGTTCTTGATTGTTTTTCATTCTCTAAGGCCAGGGAGCTGTGCTAGTAGCCTAGGTCACTAGAGGCTGCCACTCCTAGGTCCTGTATCCCTGTGACAGCAGGTTTTGTCAGGAAACTTGTAGGAGAGTAAGAACGCCTGTACACCTCAGAGGGAAACAGATGTGACTCTGAGTCTGGGCTTAACTACTGAACACTTTGCGTTAGTTAGGGAAGCTCTGACCTTTTTCTTCTTTAAAAAACAACAATGAGGATGAATCTTGCCTGCTGCATGGAGGAGAAGTCAGTGAGATGGCATTTACAGAAAATCTTGCACAGTGCTCACACCAAATAACTACATGTCCCTCCCTCTAACCCCAGTTCAGTAAGGCATGCTCTTTCACTTCTTTAAGGAATAATCCAGCAATCTAATCCCAGATCCTGTCTATTGTTTAGCTTTGTTTTCTTTCCTTTTTTTTCTTAAGAAGTTAGGTGTATATGTGGGGGAATGGTTCTGTGTAAGGGCAGGTGCTTGCAGAGTCCAGAAGAGGAGTGACAGGTGACTGAGAGCTACCTGACATGGGTGCTGGGAACGAAATTCAAGTCTCTTGCAAGAAAAGCAGGTGTTTTTTAGGCCCTGAGCCATTTAACTAGCCCTCTTTTCCTTTCTTTTTTAATATTTCAAAAAGGGCTCTATAGTTGTTTATGAGGAAAAGTCAACCCAAAGTCCCATCTTTGAAGCAGCAGTCTGTCTGGGTCTTGCCTTCTCCCTTTTTCTGACCACATCCTGTAGAAATTGGACCAGGAGCCCCATTTTCCCTTATTACCCCTAAAGTCATAGTTGTTTATCTTTTGCCACATTCCAGAGAATAAAGTCTACATGGAAACATATTTTTTCCCCTTTGTAGAATGGCGTTCCAAACTTTTTGAAAGACATGGTGAAAGCTTGTCAGAATTACCACACGAAAGCCTAAGAAGGAGAATGGGACCCCAGCATCCATGAGTGGAATTTCTCCATTGTGCTCCAGCCAAAGTTCTGCCGTCCCAACCCTCCACACTCTCATCCTTAGAAGTCGACATGTCTTCCAGGATGCTTGCCTGCTGATTGGCTCTTTGGCTGCCTTCTTTCCCATTGTCCCACTCAGGGCCACTGCCTTCCTCCACTGTCGAATGAGAGGCCTCTGTTTGTTTATTTTTAATTAGGGAAATCCTCAGTAGGGTGGAGGAGTGTTCTGTTGTACCAGTTTAGGGGGACGAGTGAGAAAAGAAAGGATAACAAAATGTAATCCTTCCTGGAAGCAGGCTATCTTCAATATTCTTTCTTGCAACTCAGAAGGCTGCTGGAGGTGGTCTTTGGTCCATCATTGACTATGTCCCAACATGGCAGACACAGTGATATCCATTCTCTTTATGCTTTACTGACTTCAATAGACTGGGATTTGAGGTAACAGAAAAGTGTTCCTACTTAGGCAGGATCAGTGGCTGCTGTGACATCAGACCTGACTGAGCACATGCTGAGATGACCACATTTCCCTAATTGCTCTCATCTGGATTTTTTTCTTTCCCTTAAGCCACTGGGGAAATGCTGCCTGTACCTCTCTAGCTGTGCATTTGGCTGCAAGCTCAATGCTTCAAGACCAAAGATAGCTTGTGCACAACACTATGATTGTGTCTTCCTGAGTAGCAAGGTGACTTTCCCTTCTAGAATATTTAGAGATGTTGGACAGATAATAATAGTTTACAACCAAGTCAAATTGAAGTAGTGATTTGGTGTGTTCTCTGCCTTTGTTCTTTGGAATTCTACCTCTCTAAAACAAGGATTCTCAGAGCCCTAGTTTTATCCTGAAGTTTTGTAGGAAAATACATTCTGTGGCCAAGACATAACCTTGGTGATCTCAGGGAAAAGCTTTTATCATTCTGTGAAAGACTTGATGAACAGATATGGAAACTTGGGATGTAAAGCCAGAAAAAGGGGATTGTTAGAGTGGCATTTCCTATAATGTGTGTTCTCTCTGGGAAGAAAGGTGTGTTCTATGAATAAATACAGAATGACTTATGCTTCTCTTGTGTACTTTTTTTTTTTTCTAACCCCTTTAAATTTTTTATTGGATTTCTTTTTAATTTAAAAAGGGTTTATTTTTTTTCTTTTGTAAATACCTCTGTTCCCCCTCCCTTTTCTCTTCCCAGTCCCTCTCAGTCCCCCTCAGCCTCTCCCTGACCCATCCCCCCATCCATTCTCCAAGGAGGGCTAGGAGTCCCAAGGTGGATCAGTTCAGTCTGGCATATCCAGTTGAGGTAAGTTTGAGTTCCTTCTCCCAGTATTAAGGCTGTGTTAAGTGTTCCTTTGTTCTTACCTCTTTCTTTTGGGGGAGCATTAACCCTCTTTTGTTTGCACTGATACCTGGCCCATCTCATAGATTAAAAATAAAAATGAATGAATGAAAATTTGAGTCTGGAGAGATGGCTCAGCCATCTCTGCTCTTTATAACACTGGCTGCTCTCTCAGAGGACCACAGGTCAAGTTTAAGTTGCCTACACATGGAGCAGGGATGCGGAGAAGGCAACTCATCAGCATCTGTAACCTCAGTTCCAGGAAGTTTGACACTCTCTTCTGAAGTCCAGAGGTACTGCATGAGCATCATGCACATATGCCGGCAAAAGACCCACTAAATTATTTTTAGAAGGAGAGAATTTACAGCTCACATGTATTTGGCTTCTGGGAAGAACCAGTTCAGGTGCTTAAGTGTAAAATTCAGCTCTGTTTTTCAGTTTATCTAAATTTGATGTAGGATTGCTAGTAAAGGCAGTGAATAGACCCAGGCCAAGCAGATAAGAAAGGCAGGCAAGAAGGAAGGAAGGAAGGAAGCAAGGAAGGAAGGAAGACAAAGGCAGATTCCGTGTCAATGGATACTGCTTCCCTGTAATTTAAACTGTGTCTATGGTATGTGCCTATTGATCCTGGGAATAAGATTATTCAGTTAAGTGAGTGCTTCATAAAATTACCATTAAAATGTCATTATCAATAAGTGGCTGGTATTTAATTTAAGAAACGTGGCATTTAATTGTCTTGTATTGTGAGTGTAATTTGATTCCTGACAGTGATCCTTTAAAAAATAAGCATGAGGCTCAGAAGGCCATAGGCTTTAAACAGAGGGTTGACATGAAATGATGTCACTTAAGCCTTTTTTTTTCTTAAAGAAGTTTTTATTCATTTTTTTTTTCAGAGACAAGTTTTCATGTGTAACAGCCTTGGATACCGTGGAACTTGACCTGTAGACCACATTGGCTTCTACCTTACAGAGATCTACCTGCTTCTGTCTCCTGAGTGCTGGGATTAAAGGCGTGCACCACCACCCCCTGACACCATTTTTCTTTTTCTTGAAGAGGATTTTGTTTTGTTTTTGATGTATATGACTGTTTTGCTTGCAGGTAAGTCTGTACATCACTTGTATATCTGGTGCTCAAGGAAGCCAGAAGAGGGCATTGATGGGCCGGAACTGGGGTTACAGATGGTTGTGAGTTGCCCTGTGGGTGCTGAAAGGGCAGCCATTGCTTTTAACCATTGAGCTATCTCTCCAGCTCCAAGAAGTCATTTCATTGAACAGCTAAGGATTTTGTGGATGCTAAAAATACCAAATGGTTTTATTGTTTATTTTCCTTTTTAAAAAGCCAAGAGTCTCTGTACAGATTACACATAAAACTTAAAATCCTTCTGCCTCAGTTTCTTAGATCCTGAGATTACAGACCTACACTGCTTCACCTACTGTCATAATACCAAGTTTTAGGAAAGACATTTAGGAATAGTGGTGAATTTGGGGTAGGAACAATGGCTCAGTGGTTAAGAACATATACCACTCTTGCAGAGTACCCAAGTCTGGTAACTAGCACCCACATCCAGTGGCTCACAGGCATTAGGAGAGCCAGTGCCCCTGACTTCCATGGGTACCAGCACTCATGTGCACAGTACCCACCCTCCATAGTCAAAAGATTAAAAATAATCTTTAAAGTAAATTTAAATTAGTTCATATAATTACAGATGTCTTTTGGCTTATTTGGAGTCAAGGACAATCCTGTAGGACATAATATTAAAATATGAAGTGTAGGGGAAACTCTGAACCCTGTGCACTGTAGTTGGTGCCAAAAGTGAAAAAGAGGGAGTACCGTATTTCACGGCAGTGCCTGAAGTTCACCATGTGCCTTTCCATGGTGGCCGAGAGGGTTCATGGAAATTTCAAAGTTGTAAGCCATGTAAGCAACGCTCCTATTCCTCTACATTTTGGGGCCTGTTTTTACGTGCCTGCCTTACCCAGTAAGTTGTTGGATATGGGCAATTACTGCTCACTGGTTAATAGCCTCAGGGAAATATATCAGAGGTATTCAAATGGTAACAAGGCAATAAATGATTTAGGGAAAGGTTAACAAATAATGCACGCTCAGAAAACAAAACCTGTCCTGACACAAAGGTTCATCGCCATTGATTCGGTCCAATTGACTCTTCAAATCAGTGCTGGGGGCCGGGGCTGTCTAGATTTCCTAGGTTCTCACTGGCTCTTCCTTTGAGGGCCTTAGTCCTGCCCTGGGGAGAGGTTGTTTTCCTGTTCAGCCATATATAAGTTCTGCTGTGTTGTATGCAATGGTGCAGCCTAGACGGAGTGCATCCCAGCTTACTCAGGATTCCACATAAAAGCCAATGGCAAAAGCTCTGCTCCTGTGATGCTAAATTTTTTCCACAGGCAAATCATCTCCACTGTATAACAATCCAAAGTTAAAGATCACCTTGGCACTGATGTTCCCAGAGATGGTCATTTCCCTCCCAAATGTTTCACAGTGAAAGCCTTGGCGTGACTTTCTGGTTGAGAATTTCTCCCTCAGGACCTACATCAGAAATGTCTGCCCTTCACACCTCCTGCTTCCCAATAGGATTCAGAAGAGGCGAATCAGGAAGATACCACCCAGTGAGTTTAGAGAGCTACCTGTAAGAGTATGGAGACATTGAGTCACCTTGTAGGTCTTTCTTCAAACTCTGGTGTCATCAGAACTCAGGGCAGGCATGTTGGTTCCTGGAAGGAATATATTGGACTGGGAATCTGTCCTCTGCCCCGTGGGAGCCTGTGGAGTGCAGAAGACATAATGTACATCCTGTTGAAGAATGGGAAGTTCTCATAAGGGACACACAGTGGCTGCATTCACATGGGACACTGGGAAAGGTTGAGGAACAATGGAAAACTGTATTATGGAATTGGCTGAGAGAAGGTAAAGGAAAAAAGCCATTCTAGGTGGAAAGGAGTCCACAGAGCTAGTATGGCTGGTACTCTGCATGACTGAGGCAGCACAAAGGCCAGAGGAGATCCTGAGAATCACATGAGAACTCAGGATTGGATATCCGAGCCACCAGTTCGTTCTGAAGGATTGTAACTGGGAGAGTAATCTGATAAGATTTATTCTTTCCTAATACCTTCTATTTTCCCCATGGCTCCTTGACAGCTGTAAGCATGGGATTCCTTTGGTGTGACCATAGAGATCTTCCAAAGTTCTCAAAGCCTTCTTACTCATACTGGCCCGGGCAGAGTGGCTCTTGCTTTGGCCAGAGCATAGCTCTGTTTAACTGGAAAAATAAAAGAAGATGGAGGCAGACATCTATGCACATCTTGCCTCTCCCTCTCCTGCTGTGGGTTTTATCATGTCATGCAGCCAGTCAGAGCAAAATCATTGCACAGTTCAGTCATGGGAAAGAGACAGTGTCAGGTTACTCTAAAGCAAATAGGCTTTCCCCAAAACATTCCTCCACTTTGCGCAGGAAAGAAAAGTGATATGGATTTTTTTCTTTTTTACTTGTGAAAATAGAAATATATTGATTGAGTCATATATGAATGGGTTAGGTAAATTATTGCAGTTTCTGAAGGGACATAGTCCATCATGGCAGGGAAGCCATGGCAGCCAGAAAGCAGAGTGATCACATTTCATCTGCACACAGGAAGCAAAAGGAAAGGGGCAGGAACAGCCTATAAAGCTTTAAAACCCACCTTGAGTAACGAACTTCTTCCAGTAAGGCTCCACCTTCTAAATGTTTCATAGCCTTCCCAAACAGTGCCGCTAATGGGGAACTAGATGGTCAAGTAGAAGGAGCCTGTGGGGAAAGTCTATAACACATTTCTGTGAACTCACGCATGTGCACTCTTTCTTATGCCACAGTGACAGTGCGCAGAGCATAGTCAGGTTTCCTGTCCTTCTAGGTAGCATCCACGAATGTGGAATGGCTTCTTCTATTAGTAAGCTCATAGTCCATAGAGATGCAGAACATGTGCACCATGATGGGAAGGCATGGGTTCACCAAGCTATAAAAGAAAAGCTAACATAAGCTTGTCATACACTGCTGATTATCCAATGGGATCTCAATGGAATGAGGTTTAGCAGGAGGCAGTGAAGGTGTGGACATGGAACCAAGTGCTGGCCAGTGTCCAGAATGTAATATGTATCTCCCCCAGCTCAGGGTCCTCAGAGGTGAGACCTTAATTGTTTCCCACTTTACTGTGTCTGAGAAATGAGTGAAAATGAGAGCAGAAGATGGAGCATGGCAAAGTATCCCTGTGGTCCCTGCTTCTACCTCATCTAGCTTTGACCCCAAATAGTTAGGATTCAAGGCAGGTGGCCACCAAGGCAGGCATAATTTTTAGAATTTTTAAACTTTTACTATGAGTCATCTAGTGTTTTAAGGCTTTTTCTCTCCATTTCCTCATCATTATAATTACCTTTTTATTCTGATGCAATGCCTTTAAGAGATATATACCAGCAAGGATGCTTTTACTGCTTGGCCATCAAGCGGGGAGGGATAAGAAGCAAACAGGGCTGAAAAACAAGGCTTTGTCATTTGCAGGCCAGTAACCAACCATTTGTACTCAATTCCTCTGCATCAGCCCTTAAGCTGAGAGACAGTTCCTGGAATCCAGGCAATATGAAATTGGTACTCAGAGAGCTCCTTGCAAGTCATACAGTGACTTTTGTGTTACGTCAAGCAGCTTCTGAGCTCCAGACCTGTGTTTAAGTGGTCATGGATTCTGCTCCCCAATGAATGTGGTATTTCATTTTCCGAGGGAGACTGAATAACATTCTTCATTAGGAGTCTATATTTCAGGCCTGGTATTGAATAATTACAGGCCCGCTGAAAGCTTCCAAGAAGAGTTTACCCTCCACTACACAGCTTGGCTCGCCCTCTCATTCCAACTACTTTAAGCTCTTGTAAACAGCATTCGTTTTCCATTACAAGCTAGGAAATGTGACTGCCCAACAGTGCCGGGTCCCTGGAGGGTGTCTGCTCTGAAGGCCATTTCCTCACATCTCATTTGCCTTTGTGACTTTTGATGGGGAGGTTGAAGCATCTCTGAAGCTCGCCACCTTCCCATCTGATTCTGTTCCACTAACTTATAAAGCACTGACCTGCTGAGGATGGCTGGACCAAGCAGATGTTTCCTGAGCAAAGACAGTATGCATTTCCCCATTTCCCCTTGTACATCATCTTGTGTGGGGGTGGGGGTGGGGGCTGGCACTACTTTCCTCAGTCTGACATCATTGGGTGAGGTGGCCTCCGGGAGAATTTCAAAGCAGAGTAATTTAGCCTGGGAAGAGAGCTCAGCTGGGAGCTGTATGCTGGGATTAACTGACCCAGATAACAGGAGAAGGAATCAGCAATTTAAGCATGTTCCTTCTCAGGAAGTCAACAAGTCTTCCCCCAACTTCCCAAAAGCACATAGGCTATGGGAGCCCCTCCCCACCACATACCATGCACACCTAGGATCATAGCAACCATTTAGCTGTCCATCCTTACTCCATGTTTTCCCTAACCTTGCTTGAGTTTGAAGTGGGACAGCCGAACTGACTACAGTGAGTAGTGATAAGACTAAGTAGATCTGGGGATGTAGCTTGGTAGGTAGTGAGCTTGCTGAGTATACAAGAATGCTTGAGTTTGAGCTGCAGAACCACATGAACTTGGTGTGGTTGCTCATGCCTATAAACCCAGCACTCAGGATCTTGAGAGAAGATCATAAGTTCCAGAAGTCACAGGAAACCCTGTCTCAAAATCAAAAACCAAGCAAAAGATTAACTAATACATATACATGCCCCCCATCTCCAAATGTGTGACTTGAAATCCTCTCCTTTTAAGTCATTAGCTTAGAGATTGTAAGATTCAGGGGGAAAAAAAATGCTGTGGAGGACAGTGGACAGTGCTTTCCTAGCTTCCTCATAGAATGCCATTCAAATAAAACCAAGTAAGCAGACAGACCACATAAACCACTTTCATGGTTTCATAATGGAAATATGAGTTTGGAGCTGGAGATATGGCTCAGAAATTTAAAGTGCTGGCAGTTCATGCCTGGAGAGTACCTGAGGTCAGTTTCCAACACCCACATTGGATGGCTTGCAACTACCTGTAACTCTTGATCTAGTGTATCCAACACCCTGTTTTGGCCTCTGTGAGAGCATGCTTGTGCACATGCGTAAACACACACACACACACACACAGAGTCTTTTTTTTTTTTTTAAAAAAAAAAAAAGATTTGTTTAACCTTATCAGTTTCAATCAACTCAAGGGTTTGTGTTCATATTCATATCTGAACTACCTGACCTAAAAAGTGTCATATGACCTAAGATTATACCCCAACCCTTAAAGCTACGCCTCCTTACCATTTTTATTCTTCTTTAGCCTTCTCTCTGTTCTCTAAACATCACAATCTTCTCATCAGTCACTCTCACCTTCTGGGTTGCCCTTCAACCAGCTCTGGTGCAGTGCCCAGGGCAGCATTTTCTCTTGGCTCTTGTGGTCTGTCCTTCTGGCACTGGTGTAATGCCCTTCTCTGTGTGTGGGCCGGATCTGCTGACTTGCTTCTCAAGAAGAGCATAGCACAAACCTGATCAACGGGGCATCTAAGATCAGGCTGTGAGCACTGTGCCTCCCTCTCTTGTTCAAGCTCTTTCTCTGGCATTTCTTACTTTCTTTGATAATACAGAGGCCATTTACAAGCTGCTCTGTGGTCAGACCAACAAGGAATAGAGGGCAGCTTCTGGTCAATAGCCACCTAGGAACTGAGATGTCAGTTGAATGACCTGGTAGGAATTGATTCTGTCACCAAGATCCTGAATTAGAAGCAGATCCTTCTGAATGGAACTTTGAGGGGTCCTTGTGAGATGCCATTCCAGAGGGCCCCAGTGAACTATGTGAGAGGCGCACTGGAAATGCACTCACACCTCATTTCTCGTGGCAATGACAGGGCTCACAGCATCATTAATTTTACATGTAGGGTGCTCTTTTGTGTCACCAACACCTAGGAATCTCCCAAAGTTCTACGTTCCCTGTTGTCCTCTCATAGTAGGTATTCTTGCATGGTAGGTACATGTGTGTATGCATACATGTATATATTTTCATGTGTATAAAGTATACACATTAGTTGGGTTATCTGCCATTTACTGTCACCAGAGTTGTAAGAGGCATTTATGTCCAAGTTTGAGCAATAATGACACTTGTTTCTCTGTCATTTTCCTGCTATACTTGTCACCAATGTCTCAGCATACAGATTCCTCTGCAATTTTATCTCACCCATTTTCTATGCATTATCAACTCACAGTGGTGTTCTAAATGTGATGTCTTAGTTCACATTTGTTTAAAAATGTGTTTATGTATATATCAATATTTACTGTTTAAATATGTAAAATTGTGAGTACATAGTTGTATATTATGTTTATGCAGCTATAAGTTAGTCTATCACCATAAGACCATTATTTCTACTTCTTTTTCTAATCATCCTTCAATTTGAAGATCATTACCACACCCTCCTTAGTCTGAACACTTCAATTCCTTTAATGATCTTACAGTATTTTTTCTTTAATTATTGTGTGCTTGTGTGCACAGATGTCTGGGAGAAAGGCATGAGCACATGAGCATGCTAAGCTGTGTATGTGGGAGCCAGACTGCAACTTTGTGGCACTGATTCTCTTCTTCTACCTTTGCATGGCTTCCATGGACCGAACTCTCTAGCCCCTTACAGTAATCTTCTATGCCCTTATCAGTTAAAACTCCATCCCCTTTCCATAATCCTTTGTTTATTTAGTCTCATAATTATATACATGAATCAATATATTTATAATTTTTATAGTCTAAATACAATAATATGCATAATATATTAAAATAATTTCTCCAGCTTTGAGAGAACTTGCAATATAGCACAATTAACGTTTTTGTAACCTATTTTTCCTGTCAATGCAAATTTGGATATCTATGTTTATGAATTAATTACACATTATACATACTATTACCTTGTAATAACCAATTTTCTCTCCCCAATTTTCCCCAAATTTAAGTCTATAAACTGTTAATCCACAGATCCCATACGGTCTATTTGTGTAACAGAGCATTGGCTGGAACAGAAGATTTTACCCTAAACCACAGTGGGTTTTTACCTGGTAGGTGTTGATCCCTCACCCTCTTGTGGACAGTGTGTCAGGATTTCCAGGAAAACCAGCTTTTTCTTGTCTTTATCCTTCTGACAATCTTCTAAGACTCCAGATACTGACAGACTTGGTTTCTTCTATTCACTATATAGTTTCTCCTCTGTTACTAGTATGTCAAAGAGTGCATTAACTCCATTAGCTGGATCAAGTTGTCCTCACAGGGATTATCATTCACTTGTTCACCAAAGATATCTAATGAACCAACTGACTCAGCACCTAAACTGGTTAATGGCTACACAGACACACAAATGTTATTCTTGACCTCTTATAGCTAATGACTTAGTATTTGGATTTTAATAATTACCTATAGATTTGTAATTGTAATTACTAGTGACCACACAGAAATTACTTGTAAAAAAGTGTCGGGATTAATAAGCAACTACAGCAAAAGCTTATTGTAGGATCTAGGACATAGGGTATATGTGGATTCAGTATACAGTCATTTTAACTTTCTATATATTTTAAATTTATCATAAGAAAATGTTGGATGAAATTTCTTTCTTCTTCGTAAACTCTATTTCATTTAGTCTTTATGCATGGAGATATACACACTACCTTCCTCTTTGAAACACTTGATATTGCTCCCTTTGGTTTCTAAGAACTTCAGAATATTCCTATCTCTTTCCAGGGTTTCTATGAGAAACTGTCACATCCTTGAAAGGACAGCAGAACCAGGACTCTGACTCTGAGGCTGGAGCATATGAACTCTGTGTTTTCAGAGAAGTCATAGAGTATCGTCAGATCTTAATTTTCTTATCCCTAAATTGGGAGATGATAACACTTACATCATCCCCATTTATTATTTACATTAAATAAATTATGAAATTAATCATTTTGCATATTTTTGATGAACATGGCTTTATTCTTACCACTTTCTCACACCTACCTATATAAATTATATTTCTACCTCAAAAATCTGAAGAAAGGAGTTAAGACCCATTCCGGTTCTTCTTCTCACCTGCTTTTTTGGTTCATCTTATTATCTTGCTGTGCAGTCCAGCCTAACCTCTGCCTCAGCCGCAAGTGTGCATCCTGGTGCCTACATTTTACTTCTACTCACTGAGGCTTAAACTTTTTTGAAACTCAAACCTGCTATTGATGTTTGTTTGTTCTTGTTTAGTAAGTGTAGTGTTCCAGCTGTGAATCTCTTCACTGTCCTAGGATTCCTTTTTGCTCAGATATGGGATCAATATCAGAAAGGTACTGTGCATATCTATCCACGTTAGATGTCTTTGCTATAAGTTGTGAATGCTCCATTTACAGCTCCTGTCTTCAATGTGATGTGTTCATGTTATCTGAGGGCCTGATTTCACTTCACTTCCTAAAGTGACATCTTCCTGCTTCTGTTCTTGCAACAACAACAATAACATGAAACAGAATAAAAATGTTGTACATCCTTTTTCTTTTGTGGTGGAGGAGGTCTGAGACAAGGTTTCATGTAACCCAGGCTGACTTCAAACTTTATATGTAGATGAAGATGACTTTCAGCTCCTAAGCCTCCTGCCTTCTGCAAAGTGCTAGGATTATAAGTATTCAGCTGTTTTGTTGAAAACAAAATCAGCGCTCTAATTTCTTCCCAAGCCTCCTTGAATTCCTTCTGTCCCCAGTCTGTCATGCCATATCATCAAGTGTCTTGCGCTGATATCTACTAGATGATAAGCACTGTGCAGTCAGGAACCTTCCATCTTTCTCTTTCTGTCAACAACCAGAAGGCACTTACCAAAGGCGATGCATAGATGTTGGAATGGATGAATGTCTAAGGGTCATTCTCCTGGGACTCAGTCTTTTCCTTAATAAAATGAGAGTGTCAGATGACCTTAAGGGCATATTTCAGCACTGGAACGGTATGCCTCTTATCCCTGTCTATGATTAATCACTCAAATAGAGTGTTTACACTTCAACTATTCTTCTTATTGCTAGTGCGTCTACATGGATCAGAAGTGACTTCATTTTAAACAAATGAAATTTAAGGGCATGTCTATGCCTTATTGCAAGATCTTTGCTTTTAATTTCTCAGTGATTTTATTCCAAGGATATGGATTCTACTGTATTCAGCTGCCCAAAGTACCCAAATCTAAACAAACATATATGTACCTCTTACTCTCATTCCCCAACATCCTAGGTTTGCTGGTTTGGACTAGTTCTTTTATTCCATGTTTTGACTCTGGGAAGAAAGCATGTCTGGGAGGAATAAGATTCCCCTATCATATCATATCTCTCCATCTCTAGGCTCTCAGAATCCAACCCTGCTGAACACGTATAGAGCTGTGAGAGTACCATATTTCTCTCCTTACTTCACACATTTCAAATTCTCTCTCCATTTTTCACTAGCTAAAGCTAGTGAAATGTTCATCTGAGAAATGAGTTGAGAATCCCTTTCTGGAGTTGATTTCCCAATTCTGTCTTGTAGTTTTTACTATACTGCTGGACAGTTGTCTGATGGTATTTGTATGATTTCTGGATTTAATTAGTAAATGTGCTTGTTTGTTATTGAAGGTTGGCAATATGCCCAGCACAACAGTTGTCTAAACTGGTGAATGAATAGTTAGTGAAGATGGTAGTGTTAACATCACAGGGAATGGACTTCACGTGCCTGAGAGAGTGCACCAAGACTCAGTGTGTTAACACATCTCAGTTTACAGCTCCCAAGAACCTTGAGATTATAGCAATGTATCTCCCATGTTGTAGAGAAAAATGTAGCTTTAGAAGTGTGATGTCATTTCCCAAAGTTATTCTATGGCCAGAGCATGGTAGAATTTAATTTTAATTTTAGCCAGCTCAGTGAAAATTAAATATTGTCTTTATTATGCCACAATAATATGCATTGTGTTCTGCAAAAGTGGCCCAAAATTCATAGTTCCCTTGCAGATAAGGTAAAATTTTATATTTAAAATTTTAATCATTAAAATTTTGTCCTTGTATGTTACTGTAAATTAATCTAGCACAGCCATACTTAATGTAAGACATGGAAGTCTTCCTCTGGTTATGTTTCTCAACATAAGACTATATATAGAGAGCTGTGTATATATACACACGATGTGGAGCTTTTAATTATTTTGCATCTCTTGCTTGAGCTCAATAAAAACTTAGATAACTTTCCACTTGGCACATCCATGTCTGCCTGAGAAATTACCCCCTGCACTTGATTCTCTTAGAGGAATATTTTCTAATTTGTTGAGCCATTCCTCCATTATAAACATTTGCATGGTTTTTCATCAGATCCTCTAGAAAGAATACTATAGCAGTTCCCCCTGAATATATGCCTGTGAGTCCTCATTAAAGATTTTCTGTTCTTCATTTCCTAAAACTGGAGCATATTAGGGATGAGTTAGTTAGACAGAAATTCACAGAATGTAAAAAAAAAAAAAAAAAAAAAAAAAAAAAAAAAAAAAAAAAAAAAAAAAAAAAAAAAAAAAAAAAAAAAAAAAAAAAAGTGGGAATCAGAGGACAAAACCATTGAAGGTGGGGAAAGTCACATCAATAAAGGAGTCTAACAGCATAAGTCACATTCCTTTATTTTTCCCAAGAAGTTTCAGCATTTCAACCCTTTGTGTGAGTCCTAATGACAAATTCCTGGCCCTGCCAAGAGACCACAAGGTATTTGTCAGCTTGTCTATTTATCTTCCGTCATGTCCCTCCAGTGATGAAGTCCCCAGAGGTTAAACACTCATTATTAATCTTACCACAAGAATCTCAGAAAACCAATGTTTGCTGCCCTCTGGTCCTTCATTTTAACGACTCCTCGCCACACACAGACCCTTCATTGTGCTATTCACAACCTTCTAGATGAAACCAAAGCTCAATTCAACTGTAGTCAAAGAAGACCAATTCTCCACGATTACACACACACACACACACACACACACACACACACACACACACACACACACCTCTTTCCACCAGTAACTAAAACTTAAAATTGAATGAATATGACATGAGATGTTTCTAAAGAGGTTTCTGCCTGCCACCAGCTTTATTAAGGGCACCAATGTGCAGTCACATTTAATGGTGTTTATTTTGAAACATGTGATGTTTACCCTTGAAAGCCTATTATGCATCTCTTACCTTACTGTGAACAAAAGGGCATTGTAACTGCACATGGTCTGTAGTCTGATTGCTTGCTTAAATTTAGGTCTGCACTCAAATGAGAAAAATACTTGAGTATCAGTCATCCTGGAATCCAAGGGACTTATTCATAGAGCATGTGGGGCTCTATTCATGGATGATTTATGTCTTTGCATAAAGGGGAGTGGGGGCTGTGTATGCTGCTTGGAGAACCATCGTCTGCCTCTCCTGAGTAATTTATACAAGATCAATATTTATCAAGGTGAGCCAAGATTGGTACTATAATTCTCCAAGAGCCAAAGGCTTCACTTTCAGGTCTTTCAGCCATGGAAAAGAGCATGACAGATTGAAATGATGGTGTGAAATGACTTAAAGGAGACTCTTACATGCTTGGTGCTTTGCATGCAGTGTGATGCTTCTGAAGAAATAGCAAGCTTGTGTCCTGCTCCTGTATGGTGTTTTGTAACTATCACAAAATAGGAAATAAAGAAAAGCATTTCTTAAAGTAATGACAAAAAGGAAATAATTGACAGCACCCCCAAGAGAAATAGAAATTGGCTCATTTGCTTATTTTGTTAATGTGTGGTAAGTGAGCACCTGCTAGGTAGTTTGCATTGGGTGAGGACACAGTTATTACCTGGGATGGTCTTCTAGATAGGCAGACATGTAAATATTTGAGACATGTGAGTGTAAAGAGATGCAGTGATCAAAAGTATAGATTGACTAATTCTATTGCTAGGTATTCAAAAAATAAAAGGAAATGGGATTTAAATGGATAGGCAATTGGGATTAGGGTTCTGAAAAGCAGAAGTAACACAAATAAAATGTGAAAGTAAAGCCCTTTGGATTATGGGTATGAGAGAGAACAGGTTACAGTGAGAGCCTACAGCGCTTTGTCACCAATAATAAAGAATTTTACCATAAGGAGTGTAAAAATCCCATTCATACACTATAAACTCTAACCTTCTTTTATAAATAAGAGAAAACCCATGCTTATGGGTTTTTAAACATGTGCCAGATGTGGTCAAGTTTCCCTTAGGAAGACATCTCTGATGACACAGTCTATGCTATTTGGTAAAGAAGAGTTGAGAGGAAATGACAAGTGGGCTTAAATTTACCTCCTACCCTGAAAAGGATTTTAAAGCCCTGTCCATCCTCATCTGAAAATTCTCCACTAAAAGAAAAATGATACCAATGGAGATTGTTGGGAAGCAACAGGGTTGGGGGTGTATGACAGCAGGTCTAAGCTAAGTATTTGTCATTCCCGTGTTAGCAGGGTTCTGGAAAATCTGGGAGAGAAATTACTGGTCTTACAAGGTACTCTCAATGTATTAGTGGGAAAGTATAGCAATAATTTTACATATAAATAACATATACTATGCTATACACTATATACAATGTATAGTACATTGTATAACATTGGCATATACAGATATGAATTATTCAAGAAAGACTAGAAGATAGCCTTACAGAGTAGAGTGTGCCATTTAGGGCAGGATCTTTGCTAAAGCAATCATAAATATGTTGGGGGAAGAATCATAAAAGGAAGTAAATGACAGTGAAAAGGAGTACAGGAATGTGAGGGCTTTAATATTAGGCATTTTAAATCATAAGAGCACAGTGGAGGGCTGGACATACATACAGCTCTCGTACAGCATTTGGGGATGTATTTGAAACCCAGAGAACTGTTTTGGAATGTTTCACCAGGATGTAGGAGAATGCCAGGACAGTATTATACTGCTCAAAATTAAATTCTAAGGAGCATCAACATCCAAATGATGAACATCAGAGAAGAAGGATCTATAGCTATGATCCAAACATTGACAACAGAGGTTTTTCAACCTGAGAGGGATGTGAAATTGGGTCTTCAGCTCTTGTTACCACACCGAAAGGCAAAGGGACATCTCAGTGTGATTGTGTTAAGCAAGTCTGCATTAGACATACCACCTTGTGCAAAATCACTGCAAAAGTGAGATTATGTTTAAAAGATGTGTTTGCAAGCACAGAAATCTATTTTAAAAAAGCAGTTCTTAGAGATTAAAAAAAATTCACTAAGCACAGACAGGTTGGTTGGGCAAAGCTTGTGGCTCCTTTTGAATTTGTTGCCAAATTATGTGTCAAAGCAAGATAGGAGCAAATCTAAACAGAGGTTAAGGATTCTTAAGGAATTATTAGAGATAAACATCTGGTAGATACCTAAGGCCGTCTGCTGCCCCCAACCAATACTAAGGTAAAACAAATGAGACAAATATGGTACAAAATTTTAGGCATCAATCATTTGTTTTGTGGCTCCACCCTAGACCTGATTCTCACTGGTATACTTGAAATACTATCTATAAATGATGATGTGAGGTTATTTCATTAGCGAAGACCAGTCCTAAAATAAGCAGATCTGAATTTTTATTGTGACCTGTCTCCACCGTAACTCCCTGATAGAAGCAAAACCAAATCTTATCTTAGGAAAAGAGAAAATAACTCAAAATTTTAAATTCTTATTACATTTCCCTCATACAACACCTTTCAAGAAAATCCAAGAATACAATTAGAGGATACAGTGACTAAAAATAAAGACAAATAACAGGACCTAATTGTCAAGAATATTAATTTTTGTGACATAAACTTAATAAACTATGTGCAAAACATTAGATGAGAAGATGTAATTTTTCGATGAGAATTGGACGTAACTATGTAATCAAATTCCATAGAATTAAAACTTTAAACTGAAATTAAATACCTAGTGTATGATAGACTAAACATGGATGACGGGGAACAAATACATGGGAACATATATAAAATTTAAGTATATAGACAGAATCATGAAAAAAAGATAACTAGAAAATAAAGGCTAGTATCTGAGAGGCATATGAGGGAAGAGTTTTAAGCTCTGTGTGATTGCTTTCTGATAGAATGGGAGCAATAACAAGTCTCCATTAACATTTGAATAGATACTGGCTGAAACACTTTTAAAGTTAATGAAGCATACCAAGCTACCCAAGATATGTTACAAGCTAGGCATAGTGGTACTCCAAACACTCAGGTCAGAGATGCAGGAGCAATATGAGTTTGAGCTAGCCTGGGCTACATAGTGGAACTATGTCTCCAAAAAACAAAGGCTGGCTTTGTTGCTCAGAGGCAGAGACTTGCCTACTTGGCATGTTCAAGGCCCTGGGCTCCACCTTCATCTTTGAAAACATGAGGAGGCCCAGGCACTGAAAACAGAAGGAAAAAAGAAAGGAAGGAAAGAAGGAAGGAAGAAAGTAAGGAAGATAAAAAGGAAGGAGAGCCTAGTATCTGTACCAATCATATAAAAGACACAAAAGAAACTCCATTTAAATCTATTGTATTATCATGCATAAAAATGAAAAAATATTCAAAATATTTTCAAAGAAATATTTGAAGAATACTCAGAGAAATAGATTCAAAGAAAATAAAAACTTAGCTTTGAAATATCTTATTACAGCTCATTTTCACCAGAAGTTATCATAGACAGAAAATTAAATGTTTTTAAAATGCTAAAAGAATAAAAAATACTTTTAGCTAGCTATAGGATAGTGTGACAATTTACTACAGCGGGATTTTTATTGGAGATATAGTGCATCAGAGAACCTGGCTGCATCACTGGACCAAAGTCATTATACATCACCTACCAGTGCCCACAGAAAATCTCCATCAATAACCTTGCTCAGCACAAAGTGGGTGACAATATTATACTTGGTAAAGATGACTTCCTTCAATACATGAGAAGTCTTTTATGTCCTAAGTCACTCCCTGAAATCTAACTATGACAGGGAATATTGAGAAAAGACATTCCTACCTAAACTTTGTGTCTGGACAAAATCATGGCATTACATTCTTTGTATTGAATAAGGGAATACATATCCTAAATACAGGTTTTTGTAAGGATTAATATAAAAGGTTCTCTTGTATTTCATATATTTTTGGGTACAGGAAAGTATTTTCAGGTTCATATTAAAAGAGGATTTGTGAAAGATATTTTGCCCCAGTGGAGCCCTGAGAAGTTCTGACCTTTCATATTCTTGAATTCCAATAGGTCATGGGTGAATGTTAACCACATGAGTAACTCATGGTACATTGGTGTACTCTCCCACATCCATATAATATCAAAGACATTTAAGGACATTCAGAAAGCATCTGAACATGTGAAGAATGGTGACAAGGGAAAGTGTTTCTGATGCTGGCCATCTCTTCTCAATGTCCAAGTTCCTTAGATGTAGATGCAAAAAGCTGCTAGTGACATTATAACCCAATGGAAGCAGCATCATGCTGAAGGGTTCTGGTGATTTTTATTGTTGTCATGACAGATCCTTGGATATCACTGCTTGCAACACCATGTTAACTAAGGACCAAGCTTTCTTTGTGTTTCCAGGATGACAGCAACTGTGGATTTCTACCAAGCAAAAGCCAGTGCTTGCTGTTCTGAACTGTTGCAGACACTGGTCCTGTCTCATTCAGGGAAAGAATGGCATATATATTGGAATCATATGTGGAATCTTTTGGCTGACTATAAACTCTTTCCCACATTTCCATCTTCTTTAGACCCAAAGAGAATTTCTAAATCTTTACTATTTTTTCTTTATTTCCAGATGTAATAGAATATTGCCTTATATAGAACAATAAATCTCTGACCAGTAATGAACCATTTTTTTTCTTTGAGACAGGATTTCACTTTGTAGACCAAGCTAGACTCAGACTTACAGAGATCCATCTGCTTCTGCTTCCTAAGTGCTAGGATTAAAGGTTTGCACTACCACACCCAGCTTCGGCATCTTCTTAGTGGAAAACACTGTGGGGGAATTTCATTAGAATGAAGTTATTGATCAACTGAGCCATCAGTGTATTGAAAGCAAACACAATGACATAGAGAGAGACTGGTATGTGGGCTGGCTTCTCTTTTTAAGCCACTTTCCAGTAGTGCTGATACCAAAGAGTGAGAGTTAAAACAACAGTAAGCATCACAGTGTTTGAGAATCCATCTTACCACCTTTGTAAATTGGTTTTTAAACTGCCCGAGACTTTTTTTTTCTATGAGTCCATTTATCTAAAATACCTACAATGAACAAATTCATAGAAGGAAGTAGATTACAAGTTACCAGAGGTTCAGGAGAGTAAAAAAGAGTGTTATTGTTTAATGTGTACACAGTTTTTCATTGGGGCATGAAATATGAAAAATGACAAAGCTAACAGTTGTTATTTTCAACATTGTAGTGTTATCCATGTTGCTGTATTGCATACTTTAAAATGGCATTTGTGAATGGTTCTCCATCATTTTGCGATTGTTTTCTCTCTGTCAATTTCCTATGTTATTATGTACCATTTACTCTCATCCCTACCCTCTACTGCCTCCTTCCTACTTCTATCATTCTCCCTCTGAGCCCTCAGGACTTATGTCACAGTCATGGCTTGCTTTTTGTTTTGTTTTGTGATCCATTGATTTTAACCAGGACCTTCTGTTTGACCAAGGGTTTGGACCAATCTGCTGTGGGCATGGTGAGTTCAACATTGAATTTCTTCCAAGTTTAAAGAAAATCGAACATTCTTATATATTGACAGAAGTGTTATTTGATTGTGATGGACCCCAGACTCAGGGTACTATCCTCGGGAAGGGGGGCCCCAAGAACCCAGACTCCAGTCCCAGTTGATGTAATAAGCATGAGGTTTATTACGTCTGCAGACAGGCTTCCTCTCTGCCTCAGGAGCAAGGGAGTAGCAAGGGAGGGGCAATCTCAAATCTCTTTTAAAGGCTAAGATCATAAAATCACCATAGCAACTGGGGCAACACCTAATTGGTCACTTTAAAGGTCACACTATAATCATAAGGTTGCTCACAGTAGTCATGGGGTTGCCTTAAGACCAGCTGGTTAGGGGGCTTTTACAACCAGTTGTTGGTCACCGCTATTCTGCTTGGAACTTCTGGTATTTTAATCACAGGTTCAACCAGACCGTTACGTCCTATATGAGTTGATTACGGCTATCTGGGCTGGGTCACTCTGTTTCCTGGGACAGACTTTAGTTCCTTGTTCTCATGGGGGGTGCTCTGCCAAATACCTGAACTGAATGCCTGGTTCAAACCTTAGAACCCAATGTCCTTCAATTGTTTGTTTTATGTCTGGGACAAATCATTTTACATTCTTTGTTTTGTGATATCCAAGATCACTGAGTAAGTAAAGTAGAAGCTAGTGATCATGATGCTGTGGTAGTTAGAGTAATAGCTTAACTATGATGATGATGATGATGTTGAATGCAAATTAATAGGAAACTCTCATATATCCTATATCATACATTACTTCTTTAGTTTTATTTTATTATTATTATGTGTGTATGGGTTGTTGTAAAAGGTTTCTGGCCCAGAATTTCTGGTCTAGACCAGAGGTTTGGACCCATTCTCAGCCTCCTTGCTGCTTAGGCCCAAATAATCACACAGATACTTGTGTTAATTTTACACTGATCAGCCTAAGGCCTAGGCATATTGCTACCTAGCTCTTTGTCTTAAACTAACCCATTTTGTTCCGCCATGCAGCTCGATACCTTGTCTCAGAGCAGCATTTCAGCTTCTTTCCTCTTTCTTTCTTTGTTTCTTTCTTTCTTTTTTCTTTTCTTTCTTTCTTTCCTTCTTTCCTCTGTGTTTGTTGCTGTCTCCTGGTTGTGTCTCTGTCACATCACCATGGTGTCAGCTCTGTGTTCTGCTCTGCCTTTTCCCTGAGTATTTTTAGGCTGGTAGCCCCACCCACACTTCCTGTCTGTCTTTGGCCAATTAGCATTTTTATTAAACCAGTAGGCAGGAATGGAAGAGAACACAATGCTGCTACATTGGGTATTTTCTCTGCATGTATCTCTGTGTACCATGTTCATGTCTGGTACCTGTACAGGCCAGAAGAAGCCACGAGATCATGTGGAACTGGAGTTACAGACATTGTAAGCTATCATGCTGTATCTGAGAATCAAACCCAGGTCCTCTGGAGAAACAGCTAGTGCTCTTAACTGCTGAGCCACCTCTTCATGCCTTATGCAATAGTTCCTTTACACACATTATATACCATGACATCAACATACATGCAAAGTAGAAAACTAAAACTCACATACACAGAGTGATTCATTCAAGGTCACATGGCTCATAAACTTTAGAGAATGTCTTCTATCTTAGGTTTCCCGATCCATACACTTCCAGATATGATTCACAGAATGCCTTTCCTGCCAGGATGGCTGATACTCCTCACCTCCCTCAGGACCTCACTTCCTCTGTAAACAATTCTCTGCCACTTATCAGCTTTGTGGTTTGGGACATATTATTTAACACGAGTTTGTTTATTCATGAAAAAAAGCTAATATACTCACCTAAAGATCAAATAGCTTAACTTGGGCAAAGAAGATAATGGCTCAGTCAGTAATGCAGCTGCCCTGTGAACACAAAGAGCCAAGTCCAGATTAGAGCCACATGAAATACTAGGCATGGTGACATAGTCTTGCAATCCCAGAAATGTTGAGATTGGGGATGGAATTACCGCAGCTGGGTAGCCTAATCATCTTTGCAAAGTACCAAGCCAATGAGCTCCGTGTCACTCACAGAAGGTAGAAGCCATCTTGAGGGCCCAGGTGCAAAGTTGTCCTCTGATTTCTACATGTGTGCCATGCACAAGCACACACACACACACACACACACACAGAGACAGAGACAGAGACGGAGAACCAGAGAGAGACACACAGAGAGAATAAAATATCCTGCTAACAATAAGGGAATTGAACCCTTCCAATTTGGGCAGCTACTTTAATATATTTCTTCCAACACATGGTGAGATACTGGTATTCTTAAAAATACAAATGAAATGTGAAGGGAGAGAAAATCCCAGCTGACCTTGAATTCTGTCTTGCTCATCTTCTCCAACTTTGAGGTAACAAAGATGATTTTAGTAAAAGATTTTTGAGACTATTCTATCTTTCTCTTTGGATCAAAACAAGAAAAAGGTATACTGCATAAAAAAAGATTATAAATTTTCCCTGGAAGCCTTTCAAATCATAGTTGTCATTTTCTTCCTTCTAAACAAACAACAAATTAATTGGAAATTGATTTTCATCTTATTTCTGGTTTCCTTGTTCTACTGTCCTTCTATCTTTGAAAAGATGTTCTGCGTGATTTCAGATGTTATCTCCCTATGCAATAGGGATGCTCCATGTAGTAATCAGGATCAGTGTCACATGCTCTACTCTACATATAGAGACCTTAGAAAACTTTGTGGTACACCCCAGGTTTCCATGAAGCTGGCAATAGAACTTACAACTTTAACTTCCTCAAAATCAGAGCATTGTCAGAAGCTTTTTGCCTTGTTTTTCAAATTTTCTTAAATTTATAATGATTTATGTGCATATATGTTGTGTGTACACATACCAGTGTGTATGGGAGGGCATGTGTGTGTCTGCCTGTCTGTTCATGTGTGTTGTATGTGTGTGTGTGTGTGTGTGTGTGTGTATGCACGCGTGTGCGCGCATCCCTGTATATGTACCTGTGCATGTGTTGGTGCTCCTATGTGTCTGTGTGAGCATGCATGCATGTGTGCATGTGTACATTAGTGCAATGGCATATGCCTGTGCCACAATGTGTATTTAGAAGTTGAAGGAGAGTGTCAGGTGCTTATCTTCTACCTTTGTTGCAGAAACAACCTCTCGGTCAGTGTCAAGCACACCAGGCAAGCTGGCCCATGAGCTTCTGTGAATTCTCCTGTCTCTGCCCCCATCTTGCTGTGGGAGCACTGAGGTTACAGACAGTTGATACTGCTCCAAACTTTACATGCGTTCCTGGGATCTGAACTCAGAACCTTACAACCTCTTCCTTGTCCTTTACTCACTGAGCCTCTCCTTAGCTCCCTGATTTTAGTTTTGTTATTTTTTCTGATACACTCTCAAATAAACAGCTTTATTTGTAGAAATATTAAAATAAAAATAATCCTAGAAATAATGTGATGGCTGCTTTTTTGAAATCTCCTAGTCAGTAGGTAGATGTAGACATTACCCCAATCAGAAAATCAAGACCTTGTAATTAAATGCTAAGGATGAGAAAGAGCAAGGTCCCATGTTAATTCTTAAATATAAAATATATCACCACTGTCACACTCTTCTCTGGACTGCTGGGCAGGTATTAGATATTGAAAAGCACTGTTATAATCACTGTCAGCATTAATGTTAAATTTACTGTTTTTATTATAAGCACTTCTTCTATTCATTTTTCTATAAATAAGCAAAGATGCTGAAGATGAGGTAATTCTTTGGCAAGTCTTTCATCCTTTCTTATTACCCTGGCTACCTTGAGAAACAATGGCTGTCAGTCATCCAGTTAGTCAGACCACCCAGTACAAGTGCAGCGGCCATTTGAACACTTCATGGATGTCGAGGAAACTTCATGATAATGCCAGCTGCTTTCTCTAGCTTCTACAGCTGTAGACCTAGACACATCTACATCAACAATCGGCATTAGACTTTCTTGTTATTAGAATCCTAGCTTCTACAGCTGTAGACCTAGACACATCTACATCAAGCAATCGGCATTAGACTTTCTTGTTATTAGAATCCTCAATGACCTCTAGGTGACTCTTCAGCCATTTCCACCAGAGGGAGAGCACTTCCCATGACTGTGACTGGTGGAAAAGGACAAAGCATGATTGGTGTACATGCTCTCCTGTACTTCCATGGGGCTTTTTCTGTGATGCTATAAATCTGCTCTGGCTATCTGAGCAGACTCTTCAACATAATGGGCTGCCTGGGAGACACACTCTCATACTGCTTCCTCTGGCATTGTAGTATTTGGTCCAATAAAAGACTTCTCTAGAGTGGTCTTTTCTAGTCTGTTTTTAGTAGAGTGGGATGAAATGGTAACATGAAGAAGGAATCAACAGAGACAACAGAAGAAGCAGAATGGCAGAGGCAGCTGCCAAGCAGATGGTATCCTGAGCCATGAAGGCAATGAAGGAGTCATTTGATAAATGAAGAAGAGGCAGAGCCAAGCAGTTGGCAGCATGAGCTTTGGAAGCTGCAGAGAGGCTGGCTGAAAAACACGTGCAAAAGAGGCAGAGCCCCAAGACTGGCATCAGGTAACCAACCGTGCAAGCAAGAGCAGCAGTGAAAGATGCACTAATAGCTGCCTCCTTAAAAGCAGCAATTGCAACTGCGGTCATAGCAACAAGAAGCAGTTGAAGAGAACAACCAGAGAAGGACCAAGAGGGATGGTGGGAATAGAAATAGGCAGAGAGCAAAGGATGAAAGAGACATGGCTGTAAAGTGCCAGAGAAGAAAAGTTAGGTCACTAGCAGAGTTCCAGATAATTGTCAAAGCCTCAGGCTCAAGACTCATAACACTAGCTGCTGTCAAAGCCTAAGGAATCTCCTAGAACCACCTAGAAGCTATAGTGTAGTTGCTCCTATTCTGAAGACATAGGAGATGTAACATTGGCAGAGCTGAGTCCTGATACTTTGGCCTATAGGAGTGCTGTGTAAGTACCACTCGTGGTGACCTCTGCCTGACATGTAAATGCCACCACAGAGCAACTCTTCAAGCCCTTTCCCTTGCCTACCCATAGTTTCTACTCAGGTAGAGTTTTCAAATGGACACCAGACAATTGGCTGGTGACAGAGCAAATCAATGACAAAAACCATCAGAAGGTGTCTCAAGATAGGGGTATTTACACCCATATAAAATATGGGCTCCTAGTTTTCCCATTGACCCAAAATAAACAAGGGTAGGAGGACTGGTTAACCAAGGGTCTGTATTTTTAGCCAAATCCTCCTGGTATGGCTGTAACTTGCTTTCCTCCATTATCATCAATACAGCTATGTAGCCCAGGTGATTGTCAAACTTGAGTTCCTCTTGCCCGTTTCCATGCTGACCTCTCTAACACCTCCTGTTGCCTTTTTCTGTCTTTATTACAGCAAGGAACCTGCCTCCCTCCCCGTTCCCTCACACTGTAGAACCTGTAATAGCTCCCCTCACCCTTTCTTGAAAGCAGCAAATGTCCCCATCATGATTTGAAAATTTGATTGCGAGGATCAAAACTAATTTGAAGGAGCTGTTTCATAGGATCTAGCAGTGGTTTCAGAAACACTGTGGATTGTGACCCCATTGGTGAACCTCTATCTACAGAAATATTTACATTATAATTTGTAGTGGCATTATGTTATGTTGCTACTGCTTCCTGTCATTGTAAATATTTGTCCCGCCTATGGGATTAATAAAAAGCTGATTGGACAAAGGCAAACAGGAAGTGTAGGTGGGGCTATCAGGCTAAGAAAACTCAGGAACATCTCAGAGCAGACACAGTCTCCAGACAGATGCCAGACAGATGTCAGAGAGAGCTGCCACAGACACGGTGAGAAGGCAGCAGACCAGGAGGAAAGAAGCTGAAATGCTGCTCTGAGAAAAGGTACCGAGCCGCATGGCTGAACAAGGTGGGTTGAGTTCAGATGAAGGAGTTAGCAAGTTATATGCCTGGGCTCTCAGTCAATCAGCAGAAAATTAACGTAAACATCTGTGTTTCTGTGGGGCTGTGTGTGTTTCTGTGGGTCTGTCAGACTGCCAGACTGCTGGTCAAATCTCTAGTCCAGGCCCGGAAAGTACGGTCCAGAAACATTTTACAACAATAATTCATAATGGTAGCAAAATTATGGTCATGAAGTAGCAATGAAAATAATTTTATGTTTGGGGGTCACCACAACATGAGGAACCGTATTAAGGGGTTGCAGCCTTCGGAAGGTTGAGAGCTATTGTTAGAGGAAATTACTCTGAAAAGTAGGATGAATGAAGATCAGCCATACTGACAAGGAAAGGCTGGGACAAAGAGTGCCTAGGACTCCAAAGTTAGTGTCTGAGAGGTCAAGAGAATCAAATCAAAGGTGGATGAAGGAATGGAGCGTGTGAGTAGGTAGTTCAAGCAAATTCTGAAACTTTGAAGCTATTCTCTCTCTCTCTCTCTCTCTCTCTCTCTCTCTCTCTCTCTCTCTCTCTCTCTGTGTGTGTGTGTGTGTGTGTGTGTGTGTGTGCTGGATAACTTTATGTCAACTTGACACAAGCTGAACTTGTCTGAGGGGTGGGACCCTCAATTGAGAATATGCCTCCCAAAGATACAGCTGTACGGCATTTTCTAATTAGTGATTGATGGGGGAGGGCCTACCCCATTGTGGGTGGAGCTTTCCCTGGGATGCTGGTCCTGGGTTCTGTAGGAATGCAGGCTGAGCAAGCCATGGGGATCAAGGCAGTAAGCAGCCCCCCTCCATGGCCTCTGCCTCAGCTCCTGCCTCCAGGTTCCTGCCCCCAGGATTCTGCCGTGTATCAGTTCTGCCCTGCATCAGTTCTGCCCTTCCTGCTTTTGGTGATGAAATGTTAAATAGAGTGTCCACAGAAAGTTGCTTTCCTTTCCTCTCAAGTTGCTTTTGGTCATGGTGTTTCATTAATGCAATAGTAACCCCAGCTAGTGTGTGTGTGTGTGTGTGTGTGTGTGTGTGTGTGTGTAACAGCTCAAGCTGTCAGAGTTTATCAGAGCCTACCATGGCATTATATACAGTATCTGTTCACTACATATAAAATTCCCCATCTTATCCTCCTATCCATTACTTTAATTTATAAATGTCTTACAAGGCTTTATTCTATTTTTTTTTAATTTTGCACAGAATTATATCTCACCACCTAGATGCAGGTATCATGCTTAGTTCTGAAACAGCTATTTGTCTCCATTTCTACAATCACGTGCATATATGTTTGTCCCCAAAGAATAGAAAGTAATTAGAGAAGAAGCAAGAACTTGGTGCTTTTAGAGAACTTCAAAGGACCCTGCACTCTAAGTGTGTCAATTAGTTTCTGCTGTCAACCTGACACAATTTAGAGTCACCTTAGAAAAGACTACTTTGATTGAGGAATTTTCCAGAGCAGACAGGCTTGTGGTCATACCTGATTGATTTTCTTATTTGATGACTGATGTAAGAGAGTCCCACCATCAGCAGTGACATCTCTAAGAAGGAGAGAAAGTTAGCTGAGTGTGAGCCACTGAACAGCCCAGTAAGTCCTGCTCTTCATAGCTCTTGCCTCCAGACTCCTGTCTGGAATGACCTCTGTCATTATTGGATTGTGACCTGGAAGTGTAAGTCAAGTATAGTTTTTCCTCAAGTTACTTCTTATCAGAGTATTTTATCATAGAAACAGAAAAGTAAGTAGAGCACTAATCATCATTCCAGATAATAAACTCAACACATACTCTTTCCTGTGTTATCTCCCAAGCATGTCTTCATTTAATCCTGACAACAGCTTGCACGGTATTCTTTATTGCCTTATTTCACATGTGAGATCACCAAGTCCTTAAGACTTTTAGTGACCGTCCCAATGTCCTTCAATCTAAGTCACTCCGACGTTGATCTTTGGTGCAGGGCAATTTTTCATCAGCACCCCCATCTTGCTCAGTCCCCAAAGAGGTAGATGTTGACTCTGAATCAGAATGTAGTACGTGGCTAGAGAACACCAGGTATATGATGACTCACACTTTTAAATCAAAACAATAAAACCTTGGCTATACAGTTCATCTCCCTGGTCCACTTGGGATGTAGTCACTGTGGTTCTAAACCTCATCTGGGTGATATTCCAGCTCCTCAAAAAAGTGTAATTTGTACAGCCACTCACCAGAGTTCTTCACGGAGGTCTTGTGATCAGCTCTAGTCAGGCGACTGCCAAAAGCTTGCTCATGTTTTGGCTAGGCTTCCTGCCACTCTTCGCTCAAAGTAGTGTAAGGTCTGATGCCTTTTTAGCTGCAAACCTAAGTTTAAAAACATCTTGCTAAATTACTAAAAATGAAGCCTTAATTAAACTATTATTTAGTAACTCTTTACTCTGCATCAATCATTTTCAAATATCTTATGACATCTCATCTTCCCAGTAGCCCTGTGAGGTGGGTGTTGCTATATGTGATTTATGACAGGGAAATGAATTCAGATGCACTGAGTAACTTGGTTATCCAGACTATAGGATGGAAGAATCTAATTACATGTTCCCTGACTTTGCATCCAAACTGGAGTACTTCAAGCTTTGAGGTGGATAAAAAGAGTGGAGAAGTAATAAACTACCAGCAATAATGTTAACTGTTAAAAACATCAATTGTGATTTACTGCATAACGTTACTGTGTTCCTGTTGTATGGTAAGCTCACTCTGAAAGCACATTTTCACTTCATCCTTACAGCAGTCATAGGTAGACATGAGCATATCCCCATGTTATAAAGGAGAAAACAATCCACAGAAAGGTTTGGTCTTTAGTCTTCAAGGAGATTCCCCTAAAGAAAGTATAAAGATCAACCATTTGAAAGTGTAGATCAGAAGGCTAACATAGACAGAAAAACCCAGCCAGTCAGTCACCATTCTCAACTTGGACCTCTATAGAAGGGTGGCATAGAAAGATTGCAGGTCAACTCTGAGGTAGGTGATGGCATTGTGACTATGTGTCTTCCCCGGCCTGGTGGTCAAAGCATCTAGGTTATTTATTCACATCACATGGTCCTTCTCATCCCATCTTATTGAAACTAAACTGTGGAGGACATTTAGGTTCCTTCTTGGGTCTTTAAGATTTTAAATTCTGAGGTATTTAAAAGCCTCTTAGTTAGTTAGAGTTGGATATTTTTAGTCATCTATTTTTAAAGAAGATCAGACACTCTCCCCCACCCTGAGCCATGACAATGTCATTCTTCCTTAGGAGAACTGTGGGCAGCCACTACCAATCTAGGGACTAGAAACATCTCTTGGAGTGACTGGCAGCAGAGCTGAGCCCAGTCTATCACTTCTTAATGACAATATAGTTGAGATGGCTCTTTCAAGTAGAAATGAGAGAGTAGATGGTGGAATGAAGATCAATTTTATATAAAGCTATCATCATGCAAGTTCAAAGAAATGAGCAAGACCATTTGTATGCATTCATGATTTATTATCTTTTTTCCTCTTTTTTCTGTGGTTGAAACAACAGTGAACTGACAAATAACCACCTTAAAAGAAGCCCAACAAGGGTGTGTTCACACAATCTCCTTTCATTGTGCACAGTTCTTTTAATTTTTGCTCATGTATTGTTCATTTTTATGCAGTGATAACTGCAGAATAGTGTTCTCCTGTGGTCCAGTTTCTCATTAAAATGTCTCCTGTTTCAAATAATAATAATAATAATCATAATCATAATAATGATGATATTTTCTAAAAACACTATCCAATGTGTGGCTTCCTAGGTTGCTCTCCTGTCTTCTTTGCACATATTGTCACCCCTTTTCTAAAATATCAGTTTATTCTTAACTGTTTTAGAGGGTAGATCAGGCCTTGAACTGGACACATGGAAATTGGTCTATTCTGTTGTGTATTTCCATCAAAGAGAAATATTCATTGCACAGGAAGAAAAAGCAAAAGAGGAAGAAAAAGTCAAAACAAAAGGTTAAAGTGAAGGGTTTTTTTTAAAGTTAGAAAAATTCAGGGTGAAGAAATACACATAAGCCAACATGCAGCTGTGACTCTGGGAGCCTTGGCTGGCACCCAGAAACTGTTCCCAGGGCAAGCAGTTCTGGCTGTACCACAGCCCTATGAAGGCTGAGTAGAGTACAGAGAAAAGAAATGCCTTGCATACCTTGGCATCTGAGCCATCACCAGAGCAGGAAATAGGTCTGTGTCACTCAGCTGGTGGCATCATTGCCTTTGCTGGGGAGGCCAAAGGTTCAAGAGCCACACCAGAACTGTGGCAGCTGCCCAAAGCTGATACTCATATGCATTGTCATGGAAGGTGTAGAGCATTGTGCATTGGAAAGGAGATTCTTTCTCGTAGCCACAATCAACTCTAGAACATTTTCTTTCCTTCCCAAAGAAATCCCATAATCTCAAATCTACTCTCTCCAGTCCCTCTGTCCTTCTGTCTCTAGGAACCCCCTAGTCTGGTTTCTGCCTCCATGGATTTACTAATTCAGTAAGTTTCTTGGAGATGGAATAATGATTCTTTGCAAATACCCTACTGTTCACTAACAGAGTCTCATAGAAGACCTTGTACCTAGTAGTTTTATTACTAGTATTATTAGCAAGGGACTTGTATTAGGAATATTAGGTTACCATTTTAGGATCAAGATAACCCATGGGTAGGTTACTGGACAATCTTTCTAGAAATCCTCACTACTAGTACCTGGTGTATGGAAATGATCTCAATATTATGAGAATGGAAGGCTTACCTGGGATTCATGGCCTCTCTTACTTTCAGTTTACCTGATGATATAATCTGGGCACCATACACTCAACAAATCAGAAATCGATTTCTTAAGAGAATGGATTTCTCTCATGAGTTGGCACATCACACTGTGTGTTAACAGGCAATAACACTAAAACGCGCTAAAGACCATGTAATTTATTCCCAACATGCTGTTATTCTTTCCAAAGCATTAGCTTTGGAGCAGAATGTTTGCTAAATGTTGTCTTTATTTCCAATGCTTGGGGTAAAGACCATATGCAACCAATGACTGAGAGATAATTGGCCACTTTACAGTTCCAACCTCAAATGAACTCCCCTGTCTGGGTTGATTTCCTGGTAAAAAGATCTCGTTTTAATTAAATGTGAAAGCTACAAGGAGGACAGAGGTATGGATCCCAGGATGTCTTGCTAGATAAATGACTAAGAGGAATAGTCTCAAAACCACACTTGTAGACCGAATTAACAGAAAGCCTAGGAAAAAACCCACTGGTTTAGCATTTAAGTTTAAATGAAAATAATGTGTGTGCTTACAGCACAAGGTATGCCAAGGCTTGGAGAGAAATTGGCAAGAATGAATACCAAGAGTTTTGAGGGTGCTAAGTATTATCATCCTGCTCTGGCCTAAGACTCTTTCCTTTAAGGAGAGTCAAAAGGTGGTCTTCAAAAGGCTTTGTCTCAATAGCCCACCAAATCTCTTTCGCATTTGAGCAGGTCTGTGTCACTCAGCCAGTGGCATCATTGCCTTGCTGGAGAGGGCAAAGGTTCAAGAGCCACACCAGAACGGTGCAGCTGCCCAGAACTGATTCTCCTATGCACTGTCATGGAAGGTGGAGAGAAGTCTACACTAGAAAGGGGGTTCTCTCCCATAGTCACAATCAACTTTAGGACATTTTTCTTATTTCCCAAAGAAATCCCACAATCTCAAACCTATACTCTTTCACTTGGCTCATTGTCACTGAGCTGACATTTGGGCGAACAATGAAACTACTGCTTTGTCAAGTAGTTGAAGAAATGAATAATTCATACTGTTAGCTCAAAGGGAGTCTCAGGGTAGTGGGTCCCTGGATTGGGAGAAGTGCCTAAGGTGGTCAAGTGTTGTAGTAAGTTTTTTTTGGCTTGTTTGGGACTGGAGGTTTGTGACTTGGTGTATGTGTGGCGCCGGCAGTTTGGAACTTGGTTTGTGTGTCTGTGGCTTTTGTCTCTTAAAAGAAATGAATTATATGTTTATATATTTTATATTGTTTGGCCCATATTTTAAGTATATTATTAGTTAGCTCTTTTTTTTAGATTAACTCATTTTTATTAATCTTTTTGTCATGTGGCTCAGCCCGTGGCTGGCCGGTACCTCTTACATGTCTGTTCCTCTTGGGGGTCTGATGTAGAGTGACTAACTCTACTTTCCTTCTACCTGGCTGCCTCTGATTCTCCACCCACATCTACGGTGCCCTACATGGGTCCAAACAGTTATTTATTTACATCGTACAGAGATCACTCCACCACAGTCAAGTCTTCCAGTAAGCCAGGAAATGCTTTTGGTAAGTGGCTCATGGGAAGCCTCCAGTCTCTTTCTTACATTTCTTACATTGCCCAAGGTGATCTCAGTCCCTTGGGAACTGGGCTATGTTCTAGAGTGTAAAAGAGTGCTCCTGTTGTCTCAAGCTCACACCTCACAAGAGTCCCTGGTTTTAGGATATGATCTTCCCAGAAAAGAAGGAAATGTGTCCTAAAGAGTTTAATGGATTATTTTTAAAATGCTAAGAGCCCCTAGCTGTGCTAAAAATGGAGCTGCAGAATAATGTTAATGAAAGTGATCCCTTGATAGTGCTCATGAGTTACTGTTGACTGGCTACTGGGAAGAAGGAGAGGGTAGAGGAAATAGTGTGGTGAATATTATGATGTGGGCATTGTAGAGTATGGCCAAGAAGAGCCTGAGGGGGTGAGGAAAACCTTCCATGAGAAATGAACATGAAGTGGGACATTGAAGTAAGAGTCGGCAGTGGGCAGGCATTTAGGAGCTGACAGTGGCATGAAAGAGGTGATTTGGTTGAGGCTGAGGGACCAGTCTGTAGAAGAGAAGCAGTGATGACTTGATAATTTGATGTGTTTTGGGCATAGGGGAGGTGTGCCTTTCTAAAGAAGAAGGCAGCCAAGTTGGCAAAGGTCAGGTTCATAGGAGCCTTGTATTGGAAATGAAATAAGACATACCTCATCAGCTCCTCTTGGTGACTAACAGCTGGGGCCCCAAGTTCTAGCTCAGCATTTGTAACTACATAAGGGTCATGTCTTCTGCTCCAGATTGGGCCATCTGAAATCAAATCCTGTCCTTGCCACCTGATACATACATAGCCTTAGACATGTCTGTTAGCCATATGGAGCCTCTTCCTGATTTTTTTCTTCTGTAAAAGTGGGGCCAAACATTTATGAGTTTATTTTGAATATTCTTATCCTCAAACAAGAATGATGCCTGGTATAAAAATGTGCTCATAAAATATTTGTGGAATCCAACTGGGTAAGAAGAGTAAAAAGGAAATTCTACTGTCTGCAAAACAACCCTCAGCTTTCCAAACACTACTAGCTGCCAAGGCAATCTAGGACACCTGGACAGAGGAGGCAAGGGAGCTGAGTCCTGAAGAAGACTGACAGGAATCCATAGACCCCAGAAGCAGGAAAAAGTAAGCTTGCAAGTCAAGTCCAAGTGTAGGTTAGAACTGCCCAGTGGCAGAAAAAGGATGATGCTGGGCAGAGGGGGAGGTCAGAAGGGAGGCATTGACAGTAGTTTTGATCAGATGGGTTCTTCAGGAATGTTCCTGGCAGCTTCCTCCTTCCTCCTGATATCCTGGTGACCTACCAGGCACTAAAAGAATTTTTTGGTGTGATAGGAATGGCAGACATATTCAACAGAGGCGGTTAACAAACTTTGAAAAAGAAACTCACTTGACCTGGTCGGAAGCATGAACAATCCTGCAGGGAATACCATGCTTCATGGTGAACCAATAAATGAATTCTCCCTCAAAATCAAGAATAACAAAAAGATGTCTTCTCTTACTATGTCTATTCAAAATGACACCAAAGGATGGCTCAACTCTTAAAGGCTAGGCTCACAATCAAAATACCAAAATGGTATCAGAGATACCAGACAGGGCAATTATGCAAGATACAAACAATATTCAGATTGGAAAGGAATAATTTTTTTTTGAAGGTCTTCAGCTTTTTTTATTCTTTATGTACAAAGCCAGGCATGATCTGTTTCACTGGGTAGACAGCCATGAATAATCCATTCAGGGTAGTTTAGTCCAACTTAATGAAGCCTATGTCCTTTGCGTACTGCCGGAAGCACTGACGGCACATGTTCAGCCTGTATTTCCGGATCAGACCATGGCGGTTAGAGCAGACGCGGCAAGAGCGAGAGCCCTGGCCGAACTTGCGTGGATGACTCCAGTAGAGCTGCTGGTGACCCATCTTGTCTTCAGACAGCCAACGAGCAAAAAGGGGAAAGGAATAATTAAGATGGCCTTTTGTCAGATAATGTGATCTTGTATATGTAAAAGTAATTGTGGAAAAGAGGAGCAAAGGTTGGAAACTGCCAAGTACTTGACTTCAAACCTTGTTACACACAGATGAAGAAATTAATAAAATTGAATCAAGTGTCCAGAAGTAAACTACCTCAGTTATAATCAGGTAGTTTTCTACTAAAGGGATCAAGAGGATTCAGTGGAATGAAATGCTACTTTTGGCCAAAAGTGCTGGAACACCTGGATTTCTACATGCAAAATAATAAAGTTGGACTCTTATATATTGCCATTTACAAAAATAATTCAGAGTGAATCAATAAACCAAATGTGAGAGCAAAAACTACAGAATTTTCAGAGGAGGCTGGGACATTTCATGATATTAAATTTCAAAACAATTTCTTAGATATGGAACCCAAAGCATGAAAATCAAGAGGAAAATTAGATACTCAGCCAAAATTAACAACCTTTGTGCTTCAAAGATTGCCTTAAAGAAAGTGAAAATACAGCCAGAAAGTGGTAGTCCTGGCCTTTAATCCCACTATTCAGGAGGCAGAGGAGGTGGATCTCTGAGTTCAAGATCAATCTGGTCTAAACAATGAGCTCTAGGACAGCCAGAGCTATGACACTGTGAAATCCCATCTCAAAAAAAGAAGGAGGAGGAAGGGGGAGGTAGAGGCAAAGGAAGGAAGGAAGGAAAGAAACAGAAAAAAGAAGTGAAAGCTACATCTCTGGGATGGAAGGAGGCTGTCGAGGCCTCATTCCTCTGGTCTTTCTGCTACAGAACAATACTACAGCTTGGTAATAAGGGAACAATGGGGGCATGCTTGCCACAGTGTGCAGGCTAGGAGCCTCTGACAACAGTGCCACCAGAGACAGGGGCTTGTGAAGGCTTCTCTGCTCCTAAGATGTCACCTATTGCTGTGTGCTCTCCTAATGGGACAGAAAGGCAAAAGAGAATGAGAGCTCCTGAGCACCTCTTTTAAAGGGGCTTAATCTCACTTATGAGGGTGATCTCTGGTGATTTAGTCACTTCCTAAGTGCCCTCAGCTTAAAAAACTGTCACATTGCTGATTGAGTTTCAGCGTGAAAATTGTAAAAATTCTTGTGAAACTAATGCAGACCATAGCAGGGCCTGTATCCAAAACAGATAAAGAACATCTTAACTATGAAATGGAAGCCAACAATCCAATTAAAAGTGACAAAGAACTGAGTAGATATTTCTTGGCAGGAGATGTGCAAATAGAGGGTGGATAGATAAAATGTGACCAATGTCATTAGCTCTTTGGGAAATGCAAACTCAAAGTCCAGTGAGGTGCCACTTCACACCCACTAGGACAGCTGTAGCAAAAACACAGTGTGGCAGCTGATGACTAGACATGGGGAAGTTGAAATCCATATACACAGCTCAGTGGTATATAAAACAATGCAGTCACTTTCAATAAAACATATGGCATTTCCTTAAAACAATTACACACAAAGGCAATAGGAATCAACTCAATGTATGCAACCAACAAGTCTACAGAGAAACTTAAAAATGCATATTTAGCACAGCAGTTTTTGTTCTAGCTAAGGAATGCTATAAAGTTCTAATGATTGGTAAGCAAACAGTGGTATATATCTATACAATGGAATATTATATGATGGTAAAAAAGAAATAAATAATACATATATTACCACATGTATGAAACTGAAAATATTGCATTGAATAAAAGTCAGGGAAACTGACAAAACCCAGCTTAATCAGAGACTTGTACTGGAAATGAAATTAATTACATCATTGAACTTAGATGAGATGCCTATAATGCAAATCTATAGGGACAAAAAGTATATGAGTGATTGCCTAGTGATTCCTTAAGAGGAGGAGACTTATTGCCAATGGTCATAAGGTTTTGTTGTGTGATGATAAGATATTCAAAAATTCTTTTTGTGTGTATAGTAATGTTTGTTTCACTTTGGTTATACTAATAACCACTGAGCCATAGAGTTAAAGTGGGCAAGTTGTATGTTGTGAGTTCTATCTTATAAAACTGTTATGAAGATAACAATGTTGAGGACAAGAGAACAGCTCAGTGGTAGAGCTCTCTCTGCCACCCTAGCACAAGTGAAACCCTGTATTCAACCACAACCTTCATGAAATGGTTGCTTCCTAAATGTCAGGCACTGTACTGAGATATGTAATCTTATCCAGAAACTATAAATCTGCCAAGGACATTTATTTTCTTTATTAACAAGGGAAAAATTTGAGTTAAGATATCATAAAGAGCTGCTTGTGATGGTGCCTTTAAACCCAGCACTTGGGAGGCAGAGGCAGGTGAATCTCTGTGAGTTAGAGGCCAGCCTGGCCTAGAGAGAGAGACAGAGAGAGAGAGAGAGAGAGACCCTGTCTCAAAATAGGATTCCAGTGGGGAATAAAAGATTCATAGTGAGATCTGACATCTTGAATAAGTAAGCTGAAATCATAAAAAAGAAATCAGGACCTTGATCCATTTCTGGCTTTGAGTTTCTAAGGTCCTACAAAATAGTCTTACCAAGATCCTTCCAGACGTTTTACATTCCCAATCTGTGCCACTCACCATACTGGCCAATCACTCTACAGCCAAAGTTAGTGATGTTTCTGAGAATTCTTGAATTTCTCACTACAGAACTGGCCTGGTGGATTGGCTCCCAGTTCCTGCTGGGCAGTTTCTACAGAGGACTCTGTCCTTAATGAACTGTGTTATCTGGCCTAGTGCTCACACATTTGTTCTCAAGATGCCTTTAATATCCTCTTAGATGTATTCATTCTGTGCATGAATCTCATGACTCTGTACCCTCAGTGCCTGATTTTCCAGATTATGACCTGTGTTTGAAACTGACCCTTGTTGCTGTTGGCTCTCTTTGCTTCCCAGTACCAAGAAACAAAAACGTGAGAAAAGTGTTAGGTCCATGAAGACTAGCTCTCACCAAAGGAAGTTTGGATGCATTTTGGGAAAATGCCTCTAAAGCAGATGGATTCCAGTTTCATTTGGGCTCAGCCACTAAGGGAGAAGGAGAGACAGAAGCCAAATGTGCTTGGGATCTTGGCAACTTCCAAATGCTGAAAACCATTCCAGAAGATTCGATGGAGTTTAACAGAATCATACCTTGACTGTGGCCCCACCTTCAACAAAGTCATGAACAGTTGCAATGACTCAGGTCTGAATGAAGCCATTGACAGGATTGATATTTATGGGAAGTGGCACAGCAAAACCATTTGTTACTTGGAGTATTATCATTGGAATATTAACTGTGTACAGGGCACAGTTCATGACAACTCTGAGAAAGAATCCAAAAGAAGGAATGCAGGCACAGGGGAAAGGAATCTCTCTCCGTGTTTTGTGTGACGGAGAGCAGAGGCTCAATGGTTGTATCTCATGACTTTGTAATCTCATTATTTTGTGGACCCTAGAAGGATGCCAGGAAATTCTGTCCTCGGGTACTCCCATCCTTTGATCTTTCCACTGAATTCTTTAGTATCAGAGCAGAACCAAATGGGATGTCTAGGTTCAGAGATCATCTCCAGTTGCCCACCAGCCTTGTTGCTCTGTAGTGGGTAAAGTAGAAGCAATAGAAAGAGAAAGGTGGAAAGAACTGAGTTCCTTCTTAAGTAGACACAAGGCTGGATCAGAGCAGACTCTGCTGCCTCACATTGGCTTCTCCCATAGGCCTTCAATGCACCTTATGCTTTACAAGACTTATTGAGTGTTTAGTCTAGGCAGGCCAAATGTAAATTAAGCAGACAAATTTCTTTGCCCTCCTGTTGTTCACATTCTAATGGATAACATGTCATTTGGAAGATAACATGTTAAATCACTAAAGTTGATTTTCTCTCTGATTCTTGGATATGAGACTCAGGGCCTCACACATCTTAGGCATGTGATCTCACATTGACCTACATCCTCTTGGCCTGGCCTCAAATTCCAAAATTTTTAAAAGGTCAATTTTTGTTAGCTGAGCAAGAGAACAATTTAGATTTCTTCCATAATTTCATCTCAAAACTTTTACCCCAGTACTACATACTTTGTATGAAGTTTAGCATTGACCACTAGACTGCACCCCAGAAAGAAGCCATTGTCTTTGCAGTTTGCTGTGATAGCTTGTAATTATTCAATTATCTAAGAAGAAGACTAGATTATTCTTTTTAAAATATTCCCTCCCAAATAATGAAAAAAAATAAGAGATTAGGAAGTACTTATATGAATACAAAACTAAGGATTCCCCTTTAGGATTCTTTTTTTCTTTCCTTTATCATTTATGGGTTTATTTGTGGGGTTATTTTCATTCACAGAGGAAGGTCAATTTGAAAGTAAAAGAGAAAGTAGTAGATGGTGAAAAAACAACTAATTAACATCCTTGGATTTTTCTTTCAAGTCAGAGATGTGACCTTTAATCTCCTTTTCTCTCCCTTTCTACCTGTGAGTATCATATATTAATTCATGGTAGTAGTGGATCATCAGTTCTAGTGATTCAGAAATAGATCTAGTTCTAGTGAATTCTGACCTAGGTCAAGGGAGAGCTTACATGGTATCTAACATGAATATGCCAAGAGACTGGCTTCAGCATCTTAGTCTAAAGTGTCAGTAAAGGGCTTGTCACGTACACATGGGGACTTGAGTTTGGATCCTCAGCAACCATGTAAAAAGTGTAGATGTGGTCGTTTATACCTGTAATCTCAGTGCTGGAGGGTAGGGGGGTCCCTAGTGCTCACTGACTAGCTTGTCTAGCCAAACTAAAGAGCTTCAGGTTCAGTAAGAGGCTATGCCTCAAAGACAAGGTCAAGAGTGACTGCAAAAGACATTTAATGTAAAGGTACAGCCTCTACATGTATGCTCACACACTTGTACACAAACACACACATGCACACGTGCACACACACACACTCCATAACAAACACAGATTTTTCAATTCTGTGTTTGTTTCAGTCTTCCTTTCAATGCTGCTGCATCCCCAGCTGGTCAATGCCGGTCCCATTAGTACATCCCAACTGGAGGCTCTGCTCCCGTGTTTTTCTGAATTAAAATGGATAATGTACTATGATTCCCCATTCTTGGCTGGTTTGTTAAAACGCCACTTGCCAGAACCAAGAGTGGATGGAAAAGGGCTCCAAAGCAAATTGCTGATAACTAGGTCTCAGGACTTCTGGTGATGCTGATGATGAAATGTTCAGAATAAATGTGGGCTTTGCTTGCTTCTCACGCCTTGTTTCTGTACATTCACCCACTCTACAGAAGAAATCTGAATCCCAATGATTCTTCCTCAGCTAAACCATTAACTTACCTAGTACACTAGTACCCTTTCTGGAGATCCCCAGGGACACAGTTACTAATCCTGTCTTTGTGCTTAGAGTAAGGCCTCATACTCTGTGCCTACCTGCTGCCTATTAGAGTGTTCTTTATCCAACAATTTAATTCTAATCAACACTTACCACATACAAGTTATTAGTGTGGTCACTTACTCTTGGAGACAAGAGTAAGCTGATGCCAATACCTGAGCTATCTCAGTGCACATGACTATCTCAATGTCTACATGGTTTCAATGTATATGTCCCCAGCTAATTCATGTTGAACTTATAGGCAAGACATTACTGACAGCAGTGAAATATTTCTAAGGTCCAGTCATTAAACCCAGATCATCTGTAACTGAATGTTCTTCACATCAAGAGGGAGACATTTGGTGCCAATATGGATTAGAGCTACTAGGTATTCTCCAGGTGGACTGGGCCCTTGCTATAGAGATAGACAGACCTGGGCCCAGTCCTTTGGAGGAAGTCAAGACTTTGAAACCAGAAGTGACCTAGAGAATTTCTCTGGGATTAAGAAAAGACCCCATTAAGCCCTATTTTGAGACAATTTAGGATCCACATCCCCATATTTCTTGCTCTAGGCAGAGGATGACATTGATTTTCAGTTGTTTACCAGAATGGTGCATTTCAACAATGCTACATTTTTCTTTCTTTATTCTAATCGTGCCTTGAAAAAATATGTAACATTGATTGAGGAAATGAGTTTGTGGGTAAGAGGGAGCAAAAATAAAATTGAAGCGAAACAGAAAAGGTTTACTGTGAACCACATGGCTCCAGACAAGTTAGCTTATCCACACCAGGTGCACAGATGGCTTTTTAATGCCTCCCTTTTCATGTTTAAGGAAGAGAAAAACTGTCCCAAGCTTATGACTCTTTGTTCAGTACAGAGGACGCTAAACACTTGACCTTTTAATCCATGTCTGAGGCAGAGAACAAGTCCTTGAGTTAGAACCCCAAGAGTCCAAGGGGAAGCCTGTGGTTTGTAGCTTGAGAAATTCCCTGGATCCCTGCCTTTTAAAATACTGTGTCTCTAAGTCAACTTCAAAATAAGGACTGAGATAAACACCAGATCATTTCTATTTTGTGTCAAGTGCATGTTTGCTTCAAACAGAAGCAAAATGGACACAGAACTGAGATGGTGGAACTTGGGAAATTAAGCATTAGATGTTACTGCCATCTAGTGATGATTCAACACCTGCTGGCAGTTGTGTTTTCACTACAAAGGTATATGCTGTTGCCCTGAAGCCTACCCACGTCTTGTAGGCTTGGAAATAGAGTGGTAGCTACTAGAGGAAAGTATTGTGGTGACAGACCTTTCTTTATACAGGTGAGATGGTAAACTCCAAGCCCTCTGCTATAATAATCTTTTATTAAAACAACAACAAACCATCATTGGATGGGTCTGGGGAGATAAAGCACTAACTGCACAGGCATGAAGGACTGAATTTGAATCCATAACATTCACAGGGATGTGTAAATACTGGGCTTGCATGGTTAATTCCAGAGCTCAGGAGACAGGCAGAGGATATAGGGAGCAAATGGGGTACTGGCTATGCAGATTAGCAAAACCAGTAAGCTCTAGGTTCAGTAAGAGACCCTGCATAAGCATGGAAGGTAGAGTGATGAAGGAAGATCTGAAGTGTTAGCCTCTGGCCTCTAAATGCAACCACATATATGGATGTAGGTGAGTTCACTTGTTAGCCACATATAGACCCACAAACACATATCAAAACATTAAAAAAATAAACCCTTCATTGAAAAAGTCAAATGAGAATTTCTTCTAAAATCTTATTAAATTAACATTTTAATTGAGTTGATGTGTATGTGTGTGTGTGTGTGTGTGTGTGTGTATGTGTGTATGTGTACATGCCATAGAACATGTGTGGAGGTCACAGGACACCTTCCTTGTGGATATCAATTCTTTCCTTTAACCATCTGATCCCTGGGGATTGAATTCAATTCATCAGCCTTTGCGGTAAGCACCTCTTCTTTCTGGGCCTTCTCATCAGCCTTGGCAATTTCCTTACTACAACTCCAGATCCCTAAGCTGTAATATGTGTATTATAGCCTAGATCTCATCTGTGTCTAACACAAGCCTTCTCTGTACATAACAGTCAGTAAAGCTCTACTTCAATCACCTCCTCATCCCCACTGCATTCACATACATGGTAGCTGTAAGTGAATACAAGAACAAAAGAAGGCAGAAGAGAAATCGAGTAATTGAGAAAGCATAGATTGCCTGTCTTGGGCCAGATGCCCTTACCATGTTTCTGGGAGGTGGAAACATCCTAATAAATACCCTAATCCTAATGGGAAAGATGAGAAAATTCAAGGCTGGAAGTGTTTGACAGCTGGCCAGAGATGACACTGCTAATTATAATGGTATGAAACAGTGTGTTTGCTTTCTCTATACAAGGAGTGTAAGTGGCTTGGACGGCCCAGTGATATGATAGAGTGTTGAGAAGGAACACAGAGAGTGTGATGGTGGAATGTGCTCCCTCAACTCAGGAATAAGCTGGATCCAAGGATGCTTCCTCTGGTGCATGTGCAGGGTCAGGGGAAACACAGATGGATGTAAACATCTGAAATACTGACAAGATTTAGTAAAATAAACAGACCCCTATTTGAAGCAAGGTGTGTTTCCTAAAGGTATTTATCTCTGAACATTAACAAAGGCAAGAGGAAATGGGAGAGAGAGGAGGTACGTGCAGCTCCAGAGGCCTCTTTGCTATACAGAGGAAGGGACATCATTGATAACTTGATGATAGATAAGATGTAGAATAGACTTCTACTATTTTGAAATTTGGATGAAAGCCATGAAGCTGAGGACAATGAAGAAGAACTTGCTACACTTTCTCCCTTGGTAGTAAGGACGCATCTGGTTGCCTTTGCACTTGGATGGTTGAAACTTTTGGAAAGTTCAGGTCAGTGAACATAATCTATTTCATTCCAAGTCTGGCATCTTCAGCCTTCTGCGAGATCCTGCATATAATTTTTGTTGTTGTTGTTGTTGTTGGCCAGAAAGTAGATGTGGAGGGACTTAGAGGTCTGAGAATGGAATGGGATCAAACTTTGGTCGTTAATAAAAACACACTTGAAGCAGATTCCTCTCTCTGGCACTCTTCATTGGCTTAGGATGTGAACAACTGAACAAAACAAAAAGCTAGGCTTGTTCATTTTATCACTTAATATAACTTGTCTGATGCACAATAGATGATAAGGACCCATATGGTAGACTGATAAAAAATATGTTCACAGTTCTTCCCTGCTCCATGTATCCAGGTTTTTTGTAGCTTGGTTTTGTGCTTTCTCTCACTATCTGGGAAAAGTCTACTTTTCTACATTTTGAACACAAACTAGCCTGTGGTTTTTTTCAGCAAATAAGAAAATTACAGCAGAGTACCACATTGGAGTCTAACTCCTTAGGGGACATGCACCCTACCATCCTCTTAGAATTATGATTACCCACACAACAAGGCTGTGGCATTCTGAATGTCAAGTTAAGACACTTGACATTGTTTTTCATGGCTACCTTCCAATGCCCTACATGATGGTGGTAACAGAGATGCAGGTGGAGAAGAAAAGTGTCCTAGGAAAAAACACAGAGGACCAGAGCAGCATCCAAGGAGAAGAGAATGGGGGCTCAACTTAATAGGAGCTGGATGTTGGAGACCTGATGGCAATGAACCTGACTTTACAAAGCCCTGGTGGATCCATAGGTCTGAGATTTGCTTACAGGATGATCAAGGGCCAGGAAAGGATCTTAAAGGGACAGGGAAAAGAAACACAGGCATTCAAGGTGACAGTCCTGACATGGGCAAATCGCTTATGCTTTTCATCTTCCTAATCTGTGTAGTTCAGATAGTAACTTCACACACACACACACACACACACACACACACACACACACACACACACACACTTCGTGCGGCTATGAAAGAACTTTTTAAGTGTGGTGATATTGTTGTCCATAAGATCAACATTGAAGGCACTTTTTCTGCTTCTTCCTTGTATGGTATCAGGTAATGTATGATCAGCTTTTTTGTTTTCTTTTAACTCCAGCTTTCTCATCTACCCAAACAGGGCATGAGTCAGGGGGCTAATGGAGAGATTAAATGAGATGTGAAATTGCTTTTGATTTTGTGAAGCGTTTTATGTTTCCTGCTGGCTGTGTTTTTATAATACCAAATAGATGTGGCTTGTCGAATTAAGAGTAAACATTTATATTACACAAGTTGCTATCGATAATAATATGTAATCACCAACCAGCTCTGTGTATGCAAATCCCAGACTGATGTCTGGGTTCCACTCTCCAAAAAGCCTCATTAGATGGGTCTAGGTTGTATCCTGGGAATCGTGGGAGATTTTCCAAGCTCCAGGAGAATTGATGGTTCAGAGTTGGGGCAGGGCAACTAGGTTGTTTTCAGTGAGGGGGCAGCCATGGCTGAATATGCCATTGTTACTCTTTGTTACCTAACAGTTGTTACTTTTGACAGTCCTTATTTGCCACACATTTTTTGAGTCTGATTGTCTATTTACTCTGTTTTTTTTTTCTTAGCTTAATTTTTGTAAGTTTTGACCAAGTCACTTCATAATTCTTGTCTTGCCACATGAAGATGTACCTGCCCCTTGAACAATGAAATTCTTCATTCTAAATGGGGGAAATGGCATCATTGTGGTGAACCTAAAAGTTTCCCTTTCTACCACTAAAACTATTGTCTTTGATGTTTCATAGTCTGAGGGGCCCAAGTTGGATGTGATTACAATTTAGTTATTAATGAGAGTAGCTGGGATAGTGCAAAAGGCATTTTTACGGGCCAAGCTGAGACTCCAATAAAACAGATCTCTAGGAAGGAAGAGAGGTAGCCAGGATTTGCCATGATAAAAGATTTCTAGAAAAGGATTAAACTTGTCTAGGAACGTACAAGTGGCCTCAAAGCCGACTACTGCAAGGCAGCTGGGGAACCACACAGCAAGAAAAAAAAAAGTCAGACTTCAGAAAGAAGTCGCTGAAAGCTTGAGGTCAACACCAATGGCGCAAAGGCAGCCGTGTTCCTCACAGAGCCCTTTCTTGTTGGCTGTCAGCGCCTTCTCTCGCTGTCAGGTTTATAGGCAGGGACAGCGGGCTTCTATCCTTTCG
>PVIH01012340.1:0-64060 GCA_004025045.1 Sigmodon hispidus | reverse complement strand
TGACCCTTCAAACCCCAGTCCATCTATAGGAACACCTGACTCACTCTTGAGGGAGGGGGGACAAAACTGGATTTGGCCGGGAGTGAAGACTGATCCAAGCATTGTTGGGCCAGTGTGACCATAGGACTGTCGGCTCCCTGCCAAGGGAGGGGATGGGGAGTTGCAGAGAAGAAAAATGATCAGATGTGGTGGGAGGGGGTAGAGATCTTCAATAAGGATATATAGGGATGGAAAAAAAAATTCAGAGGGAAAGCTGAACACAAAGAAAATATATGTGTAGTAATCTTATTTGCATTTCCACCCTTGATAAGCCATGCTTATGATTATTATCCTCTGTATAGTTATTGTTAACTCTTCGACATTTTTTTTGTAAAAAATTCTTTTTACTGTTTTTTTTGATAAATACAAAATAAAGAAGGAAAAAAAAGTAATATCATGAAATTTTCGGGCAAATGGAGGTAACTAAAAAAAAAGAAATCATCCTGAGTGAGTGAGGTAACCTAGACCCAGAAAGACAAATGGTTCTTCTCACTTATAAGTAGATTTTAGCTGTAAAGTAAATGATAATCAGACTACAATCCACAGCCCCAGAGGGGTTAGATAAGCAGGGTTAGGGGAAAACATGGATCCTCCTGGGAACCTGCTGGAGCGGGATGGTGAGATCCATCCTCTTCAAATCTGACTTATCCCTAATATTTTATCTTAGTTTTTTTCTAGTTTGAGACACAAAAAAACCTGTGAATCAGTTAATTTATTCTTCCTTAATGTCATTCTAATTTAAGAAGTAATGGGATTTATCAATAATTAGTTTTTTTCTGGAAAGGAAAATGCTTGATGGTCCAAATTTAGAATCTTCTCGAAATTTCAATTTTACATTAAATTTTGAAATAAGGTGAAAAAAGAATTGAAACTAATGGAGAAAAATTTCTTCAGTGTTCTTCATATAATTTATTTCTTAAACCTGTAACACACAGCTGAATTTTAAAATTAAACACCATGTTTTAAAATAGGCAATCATGAATTCCCCAACAAAACCTTACCTATTTATTAGAAATGACATTTGACCCAAAGGCAAACCATGTTAACAACTAGGAACTCTGAGGAAGTGGATGCAATGGTGGTTACAGTCTTGAATATTCCCACACATCTGCAATGCTACTTTAACACTCCAAGGATAGTGGTCCTTAGCTGACTAATGAACTCAGGTAAAAGCCTTACTATAACAATGGGGTGTAGCAGCTGAATCTCTTCACCATAAGGGCTCTGCAAGTATTCTTCCATTTACATTTTATTGTTCAGAGAGCTAACACACTAGGAAGGTTGGTCCTGAGTTGTATCAGAAGCAAAATGAGCAATGCATGGGAAAAAAACAGCAAGAAGTGTCATTTTGTGACCTCTGTTTTATTTTATGCCTCCAGGCTCCTCTCTTGAAATTTACTTTGGATTCTCCTGATGATGGGCTGTAGCCTACAAATGAAATAAGACCTTTCCTCAAAGAGCTGCTTTTGGTCATATCATTTATCACAGCAATAAAATACAGTCATGCTATGAGTTAAACAACAATAACAAAAACCTAATATGAAGTAACATTGTTTTACCTTTTTGTGCCAAGGAGTTTGAATCCAAATAAAAAATGGAGATTAAAGATTTCTGATCTATGTAAAATGAGTTGTATGTTGAACCACCCCTACATTTCTGGGGTGAAGCCTACTAGATCATGGAGAATAATTTTTTTTTGTTCTTGGATTCAATTTGCCATGATTTTATTGAGTTTTTTTTTTTTGCATCAATGTTTATGAAAGACATTGGTCTGTAATTCTCATTCTTTGTTGCATCATTGTGTGGTTTGGGTGTCAGGGTGAATGTAGCTTCACAAAAAGAGTTTGGTGATGTTCCTTCTGTTTCTATTGTATGAAAATAACTGAGTAGTATTGGTATTAGTTCTTCTTTGAATTTCTGGTATTATGCATTGAGACTATTTGGCTCTGGACTTTTTTTGGTTCAGAGATTTTAATAACTGCTTCTATTTTCTTAAGGGATATAGATTTACCTAAGGTGTTTATCTACTCTTAATTTAATTTTGGTAAGTGATACCTATACAGAAAGCTCTTCATTTTTTTATATTTTTAAATTTTGTAGAATACAAGTTTTTGAAGTATAACCAAATGATTCTTTGAAATTCTTCAGGGTTCGTTGTCATGTATTCTTTTTCATTTTTGATTGGATATTCTTTCTCTGCCTTTTGGTTAGCTTAGATAAGGGCTTGTCTATCTTGGCATTCTCAAAGAACCAATTCAAACTAAAATCAATCAAAAATATCAGAAACAACATTCCATATTCAGCTCAGGAGCTCATCAAGGTAAAGTCTCAATTCTGAACATTTATGCCACCAGTACAAAGACACCCATATATGTAAAAAAAAATAATAAAGCTTAAATCATACATCAAACCCCACACACTTATAGTGAGAAACTTCAACACCCCAATTTTACCAATGGATAGGTCTACCAGACAGAAACTAAACAGAGAAATATGGAATCTAACAGATATTATGACTCAAATGGACTTAATATACTTAAACATTCCACCCAAAAAACAAATAATAAATCTCCTTCTCAGCACCCCTTAAAATTCTCTCTAAAACCTGCCACACACTCACTCATAAAGCAAATTTGAAAAATAAAAAATAATAAGAATAACCCATTGCACCCTATCAGACCACCATGGACTAAAGTTAAAGTTCAACAACAACACAAACCACAGAAAGCCTACAAACTCACGGAAAATAAACATTTCTAAGTTGAACCACCTCTGGGACAAGGAAGAATTAAAGAAAGAAATCAAAGACTTACTAGAATTCAATGAAAATTCATCTGCATAATACTCAAACTTATGAGACACAATAAAAGCAATGGTAAGAGGAAAGTTCATAGCACTAAGTGACTACATCAAGAAATTGTAGAAATCTCACATTAGTGACTTAACAGCACAGATGAAAGCTCTAAAACAAAAAGAAGCAAACTCACCCACAAGGAGTAGATGGCAGAAAATAATCAAACTCAGGGCTAAAGCCAAACAAAAAGAACCTTAATCATTGTAACAGAAATTCTTGCCCCATGTTGAAAATCCATGTTTTCTTAGCTCTTTTGAAGGAGCATAGATAGAATTTAATGGGGAAATGCTGTGGAATAGTCTCTTTCACTGTGTAACAATGTGCCACTGTAGTTTGTTTAATAAAGTGTTAGATCACCAATAGCTGGGCATGAGGTATAGGTCGGACTCTCGGATAGAAAGAACTTGGGGAGTGGGGAGGCAGATTTACCAGCCACATGCAGTAGGAGAGGTAAAAGCCAGGAGCCATGTGGCAACATGTAGGTGAATAGAAATTAGTTAATTTAAGTTATAAGAGCTAGTAGGACAAGTCTAAGATATAGGTCAAACCTTTTAAATTAATAATAAGTCTTCATGTCACTTTTGTGAGCTGGAGGCCCTAAGAAATTCCACCTACAATCTATACTTTCTATTTCAAAGATGATTTACTCTTTTTTCGAAATTCCTTCTTATATGCTATCAATAATATGAAAGATGGAGTAGAAAAATATTTCTACCTCGTCTCTATCTCAAGATTTTCCAATGTTTAACTACCTTTAATACCTGAGGACCCAGATTAAAGTATCTATAAGTGAGACGTATACATTGCAAGTCAGTCATTTCTGAGTCAAGAATTAGTTTTTCACAACTCTGTTGTCCTTAGTACTTCAGTAAAATTCTATTAGAACTCTGTGGTGTAATGTTCTCTGTATAATGTAAATAAAGGAGCTGTTTTGGCCTATGTAGAGCACTGTAGAAGTGGGTGGAGAATCAGAGGGCAGGCAGATAGGAAAGGGTGAAGTTAGTCACTCTTTATCGGACCCCCAAGAAAAACAGACATGTAGAGGTACCGGCCAGCCACGGGCTGAGAGCCATGTGGCGGTCAAATCAATAGAAATGGGTTCAATTGAGATAAAAGAGCTACCTAGTAATGAGCATAAGACATGGGCCAAACAGTGTAAAAGATATAAGCATGTGATTCCATTTCTTTGGGGGACAAAAGCCGCAGGCCTGCAGACCAGGTTCCAAACCACAGCCGCCGTGCGCGCGCCAGGTTACAAACTCCGGTCACAAACCTCCCAGACCCAAAACGAGACAAAAAAAAAAACTTTTAGCAACAGAACTCATTCCTAAAAACACTCATGACAGAAGAGTGGGATCACAGAGAAAGCTCTATCAACATAAACTCATGTTTGTTCACTACAAGAAGATGTGCATAGTCAGGCTGCTTATATGTCATTGATCTGACTACATACGTAGGGCTAAATGAATGTCCTAATCTCCATATCTCTTTCATATACAAAGGTATCTGAACTCTGTTTCTCTACTTTCAATATCAGCACACACATTTGTGGTGATATATTGTATATCTAATAAAGCTTACCTGAAAATCAAAAGAGTTAGCCATAAGAATCAGGGAGTGGTGACCCATACTTTTAATCCCAGCACTCAAGAGCCAGAGATCCTCTGGATTCCTGTGAGTTAAAAGCCAAACAGAGCCAGATAGTGATAGCACAGACCTTCAATCCTAGCACTTTGGATACCATTTCTATGCTCCCAGTACTTGGGAAACACATGCCTTTAATCCTAGCACTAGGAAAGTTGAACCAGGAAGTAAGATAGCTAGGCAGAGAAAGATAAATAAGGTAGGGGGAATCAGGAGTTCAACACTTTGCCTACAACTCTTTCCCTTTTGGCTGAAGAAGCAGAGACATTCAATCTAAGGATTTTTGATGAGTGGCTATGTTATAAATGTCTATAGTTTGTTTCTTTGTCTCTCTAATCTTTTAGCTTTTCCCCAATATCTGTTTCTGGGTTTTGGGTTTTTTATTATAAGATCAGATAGAATTCATGCAAATACACATTCTTCAACCTCAAAGAAATAATCCAAGTGCCATGTTAGTAAAACATGTGAGCTGTAAGGAAATTTGGTAGGAAGTATAGAAGAACTTCCGTCACTCTGAATCCCAGTGACTCATTAATTTGACGTCAAGGTGAGACACTTTCTGAGCCCTAAGTAATAAACAGAAACAGGAAAATGGTCATCAACAAGAGCAAAGGACACACCTGCTCTGCTGACTCAAAGCTTTACTAATGTTTTCCCACGCAGTTCAGTTGGTTGAGAGGTTCACATTCAACTTCCTTCTGCTGTACAATCTCCCTACATAAATTCACATCTGTGTTCTTTCTCAGTGAAATTAACTCACCTGTCAAATCAAAAAATGAAAAATTAGACACTGGGATCTTGCCGAAATTTCACAAGCAACATCTTCCACATTCTAAAGCCACCTCAAGCTTCACTGCCCTGAATAAATTACTACTGTTGATCCATGGCTACAAAAAGGTCATATATTAAGGAAAGTACCCTGCTCCTGTCATTAAGGATGGTCCACCTCCAAAGGGGCCTGTCATTTTGAAATATCAAACCCAGTCCCATGAGGAAATTCAGATCAGTTCTTTTTCTAAACAGACTGGTTGGTTTTTTTCTTCTTTTTTTTTTGTGTTTTCTTTTTCTCCTTGTATTTTCTTTTTTTGATTTTTTATTTATTTTTGAATATAGTCTCATTTTTATGCATGTATCCTCTTATTCAAACTCTCTTCCCCCTCCCAGTTGCTCACTCTTCTCCACATCTCCTTATTTCCTCCCCAACAAGGGCAGGGGGTCCCAAGGTCCCAAGGTGGCTTAGTTCAGCATCCACTCCAGGAAAGTCCGATTTCCTCATCCTAATATTAAGACTGGGTCAGGCGTTCCTCTGGAGGGAATGGGCTCCAAGGTGCCAGTCCAAGGTGCTTTGGATCCCAAGCTGTTCAGTGGTTGTGGTTTGCAGCTTGGGTGTGCTTTGCTTCACACACAAAATTCAGGAGACTTAGCATAAAGGACAGTATCTGTTCTTACCCCAGGACTCTCCTTTGGTCTTTATAATACAGCTCTGTAAAAAAGAAAATTATATTTTAAACGTCACAGAAGTTTTTCATCCTTAATTTGCTTTTGTTCTTGAGTGGGGCTCATGAGTTCTGCTGTCTAGGATCTGCTGATCATTTTATTTCTCAGCCAGGTGAGAACACTTTCACAGGCTACCTAAGCTCTTTACTCTTGTGTTAAAGATGTAAACACCCACTTCGGGTTTATATTTACTATATTATTCTCTGATGATTTAAAAAGATCATCTATTATTGAACAACACATTATGCAGTTATCTCTCCAGCTCCATGATGGACTCATCTTGTGGATGTCACTTTGGAGGAATGCCCTGAATATACTCAAGTTCAATACCTGCCAAGACAAAATGGAGAGGAACCAGAATCATTATTAACTTACTGTCACCTCTCTGTGGGTCCTGGAATAGGGAAACAGACAGAAAAACAAAGCCTGTCTACAACCAGGCTGACCATTTGATTTCCTTCCTCTCTCTAACAAGGAAGATCTTTCCTCAGATGTCACCCACAGCTCTAATATCTGTGTATAGAAGGGTAACAGAATTATTTCACAAAGAGATATTCTACTGGAACCCAAACTAGTAAGTTAATGTTGATGATGTTTTGGAATTGATCACTAACTATTGGCTCCAGGGAGATTTCATGAATTTTATACCAGGTGATATTGATTTTACATTTTATCCTTGGAATAATAAATGAATGTGCTCTGGTACTCTGACTGCATCTCGATTTTTACTTTGCCTGTTTGAATCAAAGTAAAAGAGGCCATTAAAATTTTGTGAAGATGTACAAACTTATTTAAGCAAGTTAAACCATTTAGGGTATTAATACTATTTAGCTGCCATACTCAAGTCCATTAAGCAGAGACTATGCTCCCTCTAGTGGCCAAAGGCTAGTTTGCATTTCAGTGTGAACTCACTCTTCAGGGTGACTGATTAGGTGACTGATTAGGGTGCTGGACAAAGGGATGCCTCCACTCCATGCAGGTCAAGGGCAAAGACTGGAAGGCTGGAAAAAAAAGTAACAAATAATATAAGATATCTTGGACTAACTTTAGTCAAACAGGTGAAGGATTTGTATGATAAAAACTTTAAGACATTGAAGAAACTGAAGAATATCAGAAGATTGAAAGATCTCCCATGCTAGTGGACATGGATAAAAGATGATACTTTATTCATAAGAAAAAAAGAAAAAAGTGAAATAATAATGCAAATGCTAATTTTAAATGATAATTTTAATTTTCTAATATAAAAGGTGCCTTCTTAGAATATGAAAATATAAATATATTGTAATATTTTAATATCTTATGTGGAATTTCCATAATCATTCAGGTGAGAAATTTTTTATTCTTTGATTTAGATGTATTAGGGTAGAATACAATAAAATCCTGTGCATAAAAAAGAATTAACATACTAAAAATGGCCATCCTATCAAAGTCAATCTACAGATTGAACACAGTCCTAATGAAAATTCCAACACACTTCTTCACAAACCCTGAAAAATAATTTTTAATTTTATATGGAAAATATGATATCTAAAAAAGTTCTGAACACTAAAAGAGTTGCTAGAGGTCTTATTATTCTGATTTCAAGTTATACTACCTAGCTCTAGTAATAAAAACTACATGGTATTGGCAGAAAAATGGACATGTTTATGATAGGACCAAAAGAGCCAGACATAAATCTACATACACATGGACTCCTGATTTTTTTTCTCAAGAAGCCAGAAATACACAATAAAAAATGACATCTTCAACAAATATTGTAGCCAAACTGCATGCCTGCATGTTGAAAAAATGTAAATATATCCATATCCATTAAGCTGCACAAAACTCAAGTCTAAATGTATCAAAACTCTCAAAATAAAACCAGATACACTGAACCTGATTAAAAAAATGAAGTGGAGAACAGCATTTAATACACTGGTAAAGGAGAAGACTTTCTAAAAAAGATTTTAATAGCATAGGTGCTAAGATCAATAATTAGTAAATAAGACCTCATGAAACTGAAAAGCCCTGCAAAGCAAAGGATATCATCATTCAGATAAGGCAGCATCCTACAGAAAGAGAAAAGATTTGTACAAACTCGACATACAATAGAGAGCTAATTGCCAGTGCCTATGTCAGAGGAGCAGCAAGTGGCAATTGATCTTCAGATTTATCCACCAGGAAGCAAAGCACTAATGGGTTAATCCCAGATAGCCAAGGTTTTGAGGGTTTTGGCTGCAGAATGTTTCTTGATATTGCAGTGTCCTTATTGTATGATGCTACTGCTTTTATCTGGTATCTGGCATGGTCTGAGTAGATGGAGAGCTATCCGCACTGTTTTTAATGTAGTGTGATTGATTCATGAAAATACCCCATTCTGCTTGGCACTCTTATCTGTGGATTACTATGAAGATGATTTCCTCTTAAGCTGTACAGTTTAGCACAGGTGCTATAGAGGAAAGATAACAGGATCAGGAAAGTGTCACAAGCTAGGAGTTAATGAGGTTTGGGGAGGGAGTTGTATAGACTTTGGTTTAGTTAGTAATTTAAAAAAAATCCTGAGTCCCAAAAGCTAGGCTGGATCAAGTTCTTTTAATCTTAATGTTGGGAGATGTGTTTATGAATTTGGTGTTCATCATAGCTAGATCAAAGCTTTAAATAATGATTTAAGATTAGGTTAAGATGCTTTTCATAATGGCTTTAAAGTAAAAAATGTAGGACTGTTTAAGGTTTAGGAAGACATACATATAATAATTGAGCTAGGGAATCATTGAGACTGGTGAATAAAAACAATGGTAGCCTATTTCTGGCTGACATACATTTCTTACTAGGATGGGCTGCTGATAAAAGAGGATTATTAATTACTTGTACATATAATAGTAGATTTCTGGCCTGACCAGCCTACGATTCAAACTCGCAGAACTACAGTCCCACAGAAACACACAGAGGCTTATATTAACTTTATGCTAATTGGTCTTTAGTTCAGTCATATAAGTTGCTAACTCTTAATTCTCAAACTAACCCAAGATTCTTATCTTGTTTAGCCATGCGGCTTGATACTGAGCAGCATGGTTGTCTTCTTTCCTCTGTGTCTGCTGACATCTCTGACGGTGTCTCTGCCTTGCACTTTCTATTCCCAGAGTTTTCTTAGTCTGATTGCCCTACCCATACTTCCTGTATGCCTTCTGGCCAGTCAGCTTTTTATTAAACCAGTAGGAGGGACATCTATTTACAATGTAACAGAACATAGTCCCACTACATGTACCCGTTTCTTCCCTCAGTTTTCTGATATTAAAAAAGAAATTGTTGATAAATAGATAAGCACCTTGAGTATTTAATTTAGAGCCAATTGAATTTTTTATAAATAAGAGTAAAAATTTGCAATTGTACAAACTCTAGTCAGCATATAATGAAAACCTGGAGGCAGATATTGAGGAAAAGCTGAAATATCAGAGAGAGGAAACAGACCACAGGCAATTCTCATCCAGCCAACTACTCAGGCAGAACAAGGTAAGTGTTATCTTCAAGGGTCCTCAGTTTGATTGGTTGCTTCTACAAAATGAATTTCTGCCTTCTCCTTCCTTAAATATCTTCCCAGCCCAACTGTTTTACTTTCTGATACAACTCTGTATCATAATTGTAGAGTTAGGATTAAAGGTGTGAGATACTACTGCTTGGCTATTAGGCCTTAAACTCACAAAAATCCAAAAAGATCTCTTTCTCCTAAGTGATGAGATTAAAGACATTGTTGTCATCACTCTCTGACCCTCATGGACTGACTGTGGGTGATTTTGTTCTCTGATATCCCAGGCCGATTTTATTAAATATACAATATGTCACCACAATTAATAACTCTTTTAAGATTTTTATAATATTATCCTTTGAGATAAATAATAAAATGACTAGTCCTTTTTTATAATCACAAAAAAACCTGCCAGTAAATAAAATGACTGAGAAAAATTCTTTGCTTGCTTACATTTTGCTAATCTATAACAAGTTGCTTGGAAATGGATGTATGAGGGTTCTTGAGAATAATTTGTATTCAACCAGTAGTATGTAAAATGTTTATTCATGTAAGGAATGAGAAAAACATGCTGGTTTTTTTACTTGTATTAGTTGTAATCATTCACTTGAAAAATAGAATGTAACTGCATTGTAATTTCTATGTTGTTACATAGATTTTGCAGGAATATAAAAGAGGTAAGGGAAAAAAAAAATGAAGCCACACAAAAGAAAGACATCAGGAAGTAATGTAGAAGAAAGTCTTCAGGAAATATAGAATGAAATCATTAGGGTAGGACAAAAGAGAAAGAAAATAGAATTAAACAAGCAACAGAAAGAATGATAAAATTGAGAACTAAGCTTTAGGCCTCAGGAAAGTCCCCATGAGTCTGTCTGTCTGTCTGTCCAGTAGTTTGCCTGCTCAGCATCCCCTCTTCAGTTCCTCTGACCTGCTGAAGGCTGCCATTCATCAGCACTCTAGGTGAGAGCCTGACATGCTGGAGGTTTGTGTCTGAGTGTGTGTGCATGTGTGAGTGTGAATGTGTGAGTGAGTGTGTGTGAGAGAAAGTATGTGAGTGTGTATGTGTGTGTGTGGGAGCGAGTGTGTGTATGTGTGAGTGTGTGTGCATGTGTTATGTGAGTATGAGTGAGAGAGAGTGTGTGTGTGTGTGAGAGAGAGAGAGTGAGTGTGTGTATGTGTGGGAGTGTGTTATGTGAGTATGAGTGAGTGTGTGTGAGTGTGTGTGAGAGTGAGTGTGTGTATGTATGTGAGTGTGCGTGCATGTGTTATCTGAGTATGAGTGAGTGTGTGTGAATGTGTGTGAGAGAGTGTGTGTGAATGTGTGTGAGAGAGTGTGTGTGAATGTGTGTGAGAGAGTGTGTGTGTGTTATGTGTGCATGTGTGTGTGAGTGTGTATATGTGAGTGAGTGTGTGTGAATGTGTGTATGTGTGTTAGTGAGTGTGTATGTGTGTGTGTTTGTGTGTGAGAGAGTGTATGTGAGTGTGTGTATGTGTGTGAATGTGTGTATGTGTGTGAGTATGTGTGTGCATGTGTGTATGTGAGTGTTAAAGTGTGAGGGTGTGTGTGTGAGTATGTGTGTGAGAGAGAGTATGTTAGTGTGTGTTTGTGTGTGTGAGTGAGTGTGAGTGTGTGTATGTATGTTTGTGGGTGTTTCTCTTTATTGACAGCCCCAAAGAAATAAGTTTTACTCCCTTAGATAGAAAAATCAGTTGAGTGATTAGTTTGACAACTCCATGGCTTCCCTCAATTCCTGAGCTGCTGAAGGCTGGTCCTTACAGCAGCAGCTAATATCCAAAATATATAAAGAACTCAAAAAATTGGATATCAAAAAAACAAACAAATTTTAAAATGGGGTATAGTTCTAAACAAAGAATTTTCAACAGGTAAATCTCAAATAGCTGAGAATCACTTTAAGAAAATTTAATTTTTAAGACATCTTTTGTTACAATAAAAACAAGTCAAGTTGTGATAGAACACAGAAATACAAATCAGAATACAGCATCAGATACAATAGTGGATACATGTCTTCCTAGAGTGAATGTGTCACAAAATTCACACCACAAATACCTCTTCAAAGACTAAAAGTGTCTTATAGAGGCAGCAGTGGCTGGTTGCTTTGAGGGGGAAATACTTCTTCTGTACATGTTGTCTTAAGTACATTCCTTGCCTATCACCATCAAGCAATTCACACTAACGGGTAGACAGCATATGTAGCAATTCCACAGTGGTTTCTATGGTCTTTGGTGATCCTCATATAGCCTCTATTGCCTCATTTAATACCCATGCTGAAAGAACATGTTTTCCCTTTAGTAAACATAACACAGAGCAGTGGATTATTATAATAATTCCTCATTTGAACATCGACCCAGGGGCTAACTTAATAGAAAAAGTCAAAAAAGCAGAGTGTCAACTCTTGAGAACCGCGAATTATCTCACACAAGACTGTGAAAATCACAGGTATATATACATATATATATATATACACATAAACATATATGTATACATAAACATATATATATGGCAACTTTCCATCCATGGGTGGTTCAGAATTAACAATTGTGTCAGATTTTAGAACATCAATGGCACAAATATCATAATAGAACCAAGGAAACCAGTAGCTGAATATGAATGTTGTGACCACACAGCATGACATGGTTGCTTCAACATAGAGAGACATCAGAAGATCAAGTTCAGAATCCCACTGAAAGCCTGAGGCTGACGATAACTGAGTGCCTAAGAGCATGGGGACAAGAGCTCCCACCCAGCAAACTATCACTAGCAACAGAAAAAAAAAACTTTTTTCAACCTCAAATTCAAATCATTTAGGCAATTTATACCTGTTTTATACTAGCCAGTATTTCTTGCCTTCTGATTCTTCTCCTTTGAAGCCATAGCCAACCAGTAACATTCCATGGGTGATGTTATGATTTCTGCAGTTTGGTTCATAATATATACCTGAAAAGTCAAATCACTGAAGCAGTGAGAGACCCCAGGAACCTGGTAATGACAATGGTCACCAACAATAAGTGAGTCATTTTCTGACCTCACTGCAATTATATAAACTACATTAACAATAGGATCAGTCATTGGTAAGAATCCTTATGCAATTCCTCAGCAGAATCCAGAGAAATTCAAGTGATCATAAATGTGTTGATAAATACTTGTCTATAAAAGATGACTTTTCACATGTTGAGGTTTCACTAATAGAACTCCATTACAAGCAAGTACTACTGAACATATGTTACTTAATTCAAAATCTTCTCTAGGTTCTTCTGAATATATATATTTAGGAAAATTTTATTTCTTTAGAGCATATACAATATATTACCACAGACATCCTATGAGGTATTGCTGTTCATATAAATTATCACAGTGAAAAAAATCATATTATGTATAAAGATTTTTCATGTTTGCATGTTATAGAAGTATGATCAGCAACATAAAAACCATATCAATAATAATCATGCAAAGATAGTACTATGATAACAGGCTTGAAATAACAACAGCACAGAAGTTCTATTTAGCCTTTCTTCATATGAATATGTTGCCTCAGACTCAAGACCTTCATTTACGTTCACATACTTAAGTGTAAGGAATGTGTTATTTTTGTTACAGCCATTAGTACCATGAGACCTAGAACAGTCCACTAAGTTTTGTACACTCAGAGGAATCAGTTTGCCTGTTTTCCAGAACATTTTTCCTTCTATGGCACCAACCACAGAAAAAGTCCAACAAGCTTTACACATTCCCTGAGAAGAGAAGAGAAGAGAAGAGAGGAGAGGAGAGGAGAGGAGAGGAGAGAGGAGGAGAGGAGAGGAGAGGAGAGAAGAGAAGAGAAGAAGAGAAGAGAAGAGGAGTCATCCACAAAAAACAACAACTACAAATCAGACAGCTGAATCCTGTCAGAAAATGAATCACTGGCAGTTGAAGGAAGCCAGTCAAGGATAAGTAGGTCTTCTTTGGAGAGTAGCTGATGGCATTATGCTCATGCCAAAGTGGTTGGCAACCACATATAAGCACTAGGGGCAGGATCTACAAATGTCTGCAGGTTATAGACAGCCATAAAAGGTGATGAGACTTCTAAAGATGTGATGGAGGGGACAGTAGGTGGAGCTGTAAAGCTAGCTAAAATAGTAGTGGATACAAATGTTTGATATGCATTCTATAAAAACACAAGAATAAAAATATTATTAAAATCTCAACTTGTTTGATCCATACAGACATGTCACATTCTAATTTCCTTAGTGGTTGAAGAAAATAAGCATGTAAAATAGTAATACCTGTCTTCGCACAGGGGTAATATAGCCTCATTTTTTCCAGTTTGTAAAATTGGGCACATCAAAAGCCTGACGTTTCTGGACAATTTTCTCTTCCTTGAAAGTTGGGATGGGAGAATCAATTATCAAGTTCCCGAATTCTCCAGTAGTCTTTAAGGAAAAATACATGAATCATTTTTTTTAAAGGCAACAACAATTTGAACTAAAAACAAAATGTGAAGCTATGAACATCACACTCACCATGTCACCAAATTCGTTCATTATACAGGGGGAGGGAAGTAGAAGAAGTGGGAAGATAGCAAGAATACATGAGATGGTTGAGTGGGGAGAGCAAAGACGTGGGTATCTTGATAAAGTGACATTTAAAGTTTAGAGAGAAACCTGATGCTAGGGAAACACCCAAGAACCAACAAGGTGACCAGGACTCTAAGCAATAATAGAGAGGGTCCTAAACTGGTCTTCCCCTATAATCGAATGAATAACCACCTTAATTGCCATTACAGAACTAGATCCATCTCCTTGTCCAGCTGAAGAGAGGGAGAAAAGATTGTATGAGCAAGGGGATCAAGATCATGAGTAAGAGACCCACAGAGATAGCTGACCTGAGTTATTGGGAGCACACTGATTCTGAAATGACAGCTGAGGAACCATCATGGAAGGGAACTAAATGCTCTGAATGTAGATGACAGTAGAACAGCATGAGAAGTTTGTGAACCTCTTGCAGATTGACCAGAGTTTATTCCTGGTATAAGAACTGCCTTCTTGGAGGAACACCTTACTTAGCCTTGACAATGTGGGAGAGACTAGAACCTACCTCAACTGGATATGCCAGACTGAATTGACTCACATTGGAAGTCCTTGCCTTCCATGGGGAATGGATGAGGGGATGAGGTAGGGGGAGGCTGGGAAAGAATTGGGAGGAAGAATCTCATAGAAGAGAAAATGGAGGACAGCCTTGGACTCAATGGCACAGAAGGAGACTTTCTGAATAGGAATCTGATAGCACAGGTGCTGTGGCCAACAATTAATAAATGAAACCTCATAAAACTGAAAAGCTCTGTAAAGCAAAGAACACCATCATTCAGATAAGACAGCATCCTACAGAATGGAAAAAATATTTTTACCAATTCCACATCAAATAAAGAGCAATTGCCAATGGCTGTGTCAGAAGAGCAAAAGGTGACAATTGAGCTTCAAGATTTCAGTTTACCAGGAAGCAAAGCACTGATGGGTTAATCTCAGATAGCCAAGGTTTTGAGGGCTTTGGCTGCAGAATGATTCTTGCTACTGCAGTGTCTTTATTATATGATACTGTTGCTTTCTTCTGGCATGGTGTGAGTGGATATGGGATTGGAGGGGCACATGCACACTGCTTTTAAGGCAGTGTTGTTATCTCATAGAAATACCTCCATTCTACTGGACATTTTTACCTGTGAATTATTATAAATATGATTTCTTCTTAAGCTTTACTGTTTAACTGCTGTAATGATTTTATACAATAATAGTATTAATTTAAGTAGAATTTTGATGATTAGGGGTTTTTAACAAATGTAGTAAAGACTTACGATACAGGATAGTTTAGTGAGAAAATTAATTCAAGTAAAGGTAGGATAAAGTGTAGCCACTGCCCCAGTAGCACAAGGGCTACAGAGGAAAAATAATAGGATTAAGAAAGTGTCACAAGCTAGCAATTATGAGGTTTTGGGGGGAGCTATATATACTGTGGTTTAGTTAGTAATTAAAAAAACTGAGTCCCAGTAGCTAGGCTAGATCAAGTTCTTTTAATTTTAATATTAAGAGACATGTTCACAGATTTGGTGTTCATCATAGCTAAAATAAACTTTAAATAATGACTTAAAGTTAGGTTAAGATGTTTTTCATAATGGTTTGAGGTAGAAAATCTTGGGAAGGCACACTCATAATGCTTGAGCCAGGGATCCATTGGGGATAGAAAATAAAAACACTAACAGCCTGGCTATTGATGGCTGAATTACCTTTCCTGCTACGATGGGCTGGTGATCAAGGGGGATGATTAATTCCTTATATTCATTCTTGGCCTCAGTTTCCTGATATTAAGAAATCATTGATAAATCGTTATGTGTCCTGAGGATTTAAAGTTGAGGTAACTGATTGTTTTTAATATATAAAAGTTAAGATGTATAATTCTTTTAAGATTTCTTTAAGATTATCTTTAGATATAAATAATAAAATGATTGGTCCCTTTTTTGTAACTGTAGCATACACTCTGCCAGTAAATGAATTGGCTGAGAAAAATACTTTGCTTGTTCACAGTTTGTTAATCTATAACAAGTTGCTTGGAAAAGGATGTATGTAGGTTCTTAAGAATAATTTATTTTTTATCAGTAGTATATAAAATGTTAAATGATAGAAGGAATGTGGAAAACATGCTGGGCTTGCCTGTATTCATTGGAGTCATTCACTTGAAAAATGGAGTGCAACTACAATGTAATTTTTATATTACTTGATATATTTTGCTGGAGTGGATAAGATGTAAGAAAAAATATAAAGACACACTTAAGGAAGTAGTGTAGATGAAAGTCATCAGGAAATATAGAAGGAAAACAAAGTAGAAGGATAGAAAAGAAAGAGAATAGAATAAAACGAGCAACAGGAAGAAGAATAATTGGGAGAACTAAACTTTGGCCCTCAGAGAAGATCCTATGAGTCTGTCTGTCTGTCCAGTAGTTTGCCTGCTCAGCATCCCCTCTTCAGATTCTCTGACCTGCTGAAGGCTGTCATTCATCAGCACTCTAGGTAAGAGCCTGACATGTTGAAGATCTCTCTCTCTCTCTCTCTCTCTCTCTCTCTCTCTCTCTCTCTCTCTCTCTCTCTCTCTCTCCTGTGTCTCTCTGTGTTTCTCTGTGTGTCTTTCTATTTCTTTCTTTCTGTGTATGTGTGTGTCTCTCTCTGTTTGTGTGTGTATATTTCCTTTTTTTCAGCCCCAGAGAATTGTTACTCCCTAAGATAAATTGAGTGATTAATCTGACAACTCCATGGCTTTTCTTAAATTCCTGAACTGCTGTAAACTGGTTCTTACAGCAGCAGCTAACATACAAAATATATAAAGAACTCAAGAAACTGGATATCAAAAAAATAACATATAATCCAATTTTTAAGTAGGGTTTACTTATAAACAAAGAATTTTTAATAGATAAATCTCAAATGGCTGAGAAACACTTAAAGAAACCTTTAATTCTGAAGATAACATTTGGTAGAGTGAATATAAAAAACAAGTTGTTACAGGAAACAAAAATACAAAGCAGTATACAGAAACAGTTACAATAATGGCCATGTGTTCCTTGAGTAAACATACCACAAAATTCACATTACAACTGGCTCTTCAGTGACTGAAATGTCTTATACAGGCAGCAGTGGCTGGATGCTTTGAGAAGAAAACACCTCTTCTGTACATGTTGTCTTAAGTACATTCCTTCCCGGTCACCACCAGGCAATTTACACTATAGGGTACATGGCATATGTAGCAATTCCACAGTGGTTTCTCTGGTCTCTGGCGATCTTCATGTAGCCTCTAGTGCCCCATTGAATACCCATGCTGAAAGAAAGCATTTTTTCTTTTTAGTAAAAATAACACAGTACAATGGATTATTATAATCACTCCTTATATGAACCCTGACACAAGCCAAATTAACAGAAAGTATCAGAGAAAAAGCAGATTGTCAACTCTTGGGAACCAAAACTTACCTCACACAAGACTGAAAATCACAGCAAAGAAAATATAGGACAACTTTCAAGCCATAAGTGGTTCAGAAGTAACAACTGTGTCAGATTTTAGAAAATCAATGGCATAAAAATCATAATTGAACCCAAGGAAACCAGTAGCTGAATATGAGCATAGTGACCACACAGCATGACATGGTTGCTCCAGACATAGAGAGACAACAGAGGATCAAGTTCTGAGATTCAAGTTCAGAATCCCACTGAAAGCCAGGACTGTGGCTGGAAATAAATCAGTGCCTAAGAGCCTGGGTTGACACCCAGCAAACTATCACCAAAAACAGGAAAAAAAAGCCTCTTTCCAACCTCAAATTCAAATGCTTTTGGCAATTTATACCTGTTCTTGACCATCCAATATTTCCTGCCATCTGATTCTTCTCCTTCAAAGCCATAGCCAACCAGTAACATAGAATGGGTGACAGTAAGATTGTTGCAGTTTGGCTCATAATATATACCTGAAAAATAAAATCAATGAAGCAGTAACATATCCCAGGAACCTAATAACAATAATGATCACCAAAAATAAGGGAGGCATTTTTGACATCACTAAAATGATATAAAATCCTGCAAAAAATAGGATAAGTCATTGGCAGAAATCCTAATATCAGTCCTTATTAGAATTCACAGAAATCTAAGTGATCATAAATGTGTTGATAAATACTTGTCTATGTACATGGAAGATGACTCTTCACATATTGGGGTTTCGATAATAGAACCCCATTACAAGCAAGAACTACTGACCATAAATTACTTAATTCAAGATCTTCTTTAGGTTATTCTAGAAATGTCATTTCACTAAGAGTCTTAAAGACATGTCACATTTATAAAATAAAGAAATTAAGTTAAACAGTAAATTTTATGAAATATGTATTGTTTGCATGCAAGGGGGAGGTTGTGCCAAATACAAATGACACACAAGATTATTGAAGGGATAGTTATAAAATATACAAGCCTACATACTCAAATCATGTTTGATATTTATAAAAACTGTCTGTTGAACAGAATTATTCTGGATGTGTCACACATTTTAATTAATATATAAAAGAGCACATGCTTACCTTGTTTATAGAACTGGAAAGAAGAATGTCTTGCATCAATTGCAACAGAAATGGGACCTATAGTTGCTACAGCATTCATTAGGGCATTCTCACTCTGTGGGACTAAGACAACCCCTGTGATAGTAGCAGTAGAATTATCCGGTCTGTATCTGCATGGTCCAGACTTAAAAATGTAAAGTGTTAAAACATTAGGTTACTTTCCTATGGGCACTGGAGAACAAGAATCAGAAACATACTCTTCACTTTTCAGCTTAGTATCCCCAAGTCTGTGCTATCATATATAGTTCTAGGAAATAAAATGCTAAAAAGTAACTAAAAATTAATTCTTATGTTATCATTGATGCCCATGAGGTCTTGCTGTTAAAAAATATTTTTCATAGTGAAGTAATTTATATTCTATATAATTATTTTGCATTTTATCTATGTTTATAGAAGTAGGACCAGCTACATTGGAAACCATATCAGTGATTACCATGTAAAGATAGTACTGTGATGACAGGTTTGAGATAACAATAGAATAGATGACCTATTTACCTTTTCTTCATAAGGATAGGTTGCCTCAGACTCCAGTCCTCCATTGTCTTTCACATACTCAAATGCATTGTGTGCATTGCCTTTGTCACAACCCTTATTACCATGAGACCCAGAACAGTCCACCAGGTTCTGTACACTCAGAGGAATCAGTTTGCCTGTTTTCCGGAACATTTGTCCTTCTATGGCGCCAACCACAGAAAAAGCCCAACAAGCACTACACATGCCCTAAGAAGAGAAAAGAAAGTCATCCACAAAAAAACAACAACTACAAATCAGACAGCTGAATCCTGTCAGAAAATGAATCACTGGCAGTTGAAGGAAGCCTGTCAAGGATAAATAGGTCTTCTTTGGAGAGTAGCTGATGGCATTATGCTCATGCCAAAGTGGTTGGCCACATATAAGCACTAGGGGCAGGATCTACAAATGTCTGCAGGTTATAAACAGCCATAAAAGGTGATATGAAGTCTAAAGATGTAATGGGGGACACTAGGTAGAGCTAAGTCTAATGTAGTGGTGGATATAAATGTTTAGTATGCATTATATAAAAACAAAAAAGAATAAAAATATTAACTCAACTCCTTTAATCCACAGAGGCACAGCACTTTCTAATTTCCTCAGTGGTTGAAGAAAATACACATGCAAAATAGTAATACCTGTTTCTGCACAGGGGTAACATAGCCTCTTTTTTCCCAGTTTATAAAATTGGGCACATCACTAGCCTGACGTTTCTGGACAATTTTCTCTTTCTTCAAAGTTAGGACTGGACAATTCATCATCAAGTTTTCAAATTCTTCAGCAGTCTTTAAGAAAAAATATATGAATCACTTAAAAAAGACACCAAGAATTTGAAGAGGAAAAGAAAATGTGAAGCTATGAACATCACATGTCACCAAATTCGTTCATTTCCATGGTGAAGCCATGCTTCCCCCGGGCATTCTCTTCATTGTGCAATTTAATCATTTTCATATTTTCTTCCCAGACTGCTTTCTTCTGTCCTTCTTCCTCCTGGAAATAAAAGTAATGAATGACATTTATCTTTAACCCCTACACAAGCTGCCCCAATACCACTTGCGACGGGTAAAGAGAACTCTGGAAGAGAGATTTCAGGACACTGAAACAAACCATTGGACATGTCTCTGAGATCAGAGATCTTGACCACCCTATGCTCACAGATATGGGTATTTTTTCTGAGAGAGGCAGTTTGTTTCTATGACTTCTATTATGCTCATAACCCTGAACAGTAAGCTCTCTCAGTTCCCTCTGGACAGTTTCAACATTACCAACCAGACTGTATGTTTTTCCATATTTTGTCTTCCACTCCTGCCATTCAGCATCCAAAATGGGATCAGGTGATGGTGTAAGAGAGGCCATTCCCAAGCACAGGACAGCCAAAAAGACAACAGGAATCATCTTTCAAAACTGCAGAGAGGGAATAGAAATGAAGATGTGCTTACACCATCGTTTCTAAAATGCCTTATTACTTCTTCCTGACAAAGGGAAATATCCATGGTAAATTATTTGAACAAATCTTCCAAATATTTATGCACAGATTTTGGAAATGGCTAAATGTATGTAGTATGGTGAATGAGACTCAAAGCCAAATATCGGGGGAAGGCTGAAATATCAGAGAGAGGAAGCACCACAGCCAATTCTCACCCAGCTATCTTGCAATTTCCTCAGCCTCGCTCCTGGTTGCTTCTGCCAGTCCCTTCTCCCAATCATTTCTGTCTCTGCCATCCAGGTTAGGATTAAAGACGTATAGCCTTGAACTCACAGAAACAGAAGACGTTCTGTCTCTGGAGTTATGGGATAAAGGGTGTTGGTTGCCACTCCCAGCTTTCCCTGTGCTGGGATCAAAGGTGTGTGTGAGTGCCTCAGCTGTTTATCTTTGTATTCAAGGTTTAAGAATTTCCTGAGCTGTCTGCCTAGGATTTGACTGTGTGCTCTCTCCCTAATATTTAGGTTTTATTGGATATGTAATATATATCCACAAATATATATTTGGACTAAAGGCTCAGTGAATGATATTTAGTTGACCCATAAAAGTGCACAGCTCATGGGAGGAGTGCTGGGAGGGGAAATGTGATGTAAGAGAGAATAGACAGACAGACAAACAGATAGACAGACAGATAGATAGAGAACGGCATATGACCATAATTCTAGGAAAACAAACTGCATCTGCACTAGAAACTAATTTTAAAAGATGAAAAACAATGCACTCAAAGTTCAAAACCTGGACAATTATGGACTTTTGGCATAAGTAACATAACATATATAATGAAGCAAAACTTCTCTTGCATAGGATCAGGTCCTAATCACATAGTTACCTCATAAATTTGGGCCACATGCTGTTCTATTCCTGCCTAATATGTATCAGGAGATGAGCATATTTTGAACCTTACCTCTTGAATCCTCCCTAAAAAATACAAAAATGTCTATAGCTCCTAGTCTATCTGACATGCCCTTGTATATTTGAAACTACACACATTCCCTCAGTGAGGAAAGTTTGATATGGAAATGTCATTGTAAGACAGAGCCACCAGTGACAGTGAGGAACTAGGAAAAGCCACTCCCAGGATTTCATATGATGACACTCTGGGTTTCTGAAGCATTGTCATTTATAGTTCTTAACTAGAGATATACCACCTTCTAATACTTCTACTCATACCAATTATAAAAAGCAGCTGTTATACAGTAATAATGTGCTGGAAAATGACCTCAGTAGGCCCAGAATGAGATAAACATGTCCCTGCTGTGCATGGTACCAAATGTCACTCTCTCTGAACAGGAACAGTCTTGCAATTAATGGGAACATTTATAAACCTGGACCTAGAGATGCTTAATTTCCTCTCTGGCTTCCTCACCTTCCTCCACCTCCACATAGCAGGGCTGCTGAGGTTGAGAAAAATATTCTCATTGCTGGGGCTCTGCCTGATTCTCCAGGGAATCTCTCAAGGCTTTCCTCCAAGGTCACTTCCCATTCTGCCTTATCAGAGTCAAGCCTCACCTGTGGTAACCACTGCTGTCTCAGTGAACTCTTCAACTTTTCAAAGGTCACTGAAGACTCAGGATCTGGCCAAGCAATGCCTCACTCAGGCTTTAAATCCCAAGTATCTGGCTAGTCAGCTCCACCCCTCTGAATTGCTGTCCTGATTACAAGATTGTGCCTCCAGGCTTCAAGCCTCTGAACTCTCATGGTCCAAGCCCTGGAATTCTAGGCTCTTACTAGACCCAATTTCATATGTCATGAAAAATTGGGTGTGGGCCACTTTAGTGGCCTATATGTAGCTGAATTTATAGACCTTATTAGAAGAACAATAGTTAGGCATTCCATATTCAACCACTTGATACCTGACATTTTGCTTGATATATAGCTCAAGTATTTCTTGGCAAAGCAGTATCACATTTTTCATTTAATTCACATATAAAGTAAGATCCTATGAAAACACAGAACTTGGAATGACTTATTTCTCACTCTAACGATATAACAGAGATGGTGTTCACAGAAATCTTTAGGGGAAAGTGAGTCCTACAGTAAGAAGTTTTCAACCCATTTGGCCTAAGATCTGTACCTGCCTGCAGCTGGTTAGATCCCAAAAATGACTCAGTTGCTTATATTTATTTTAAACTGTTTGTCCTATGGCTCAGGTTTATTGCTAGGTAGCTCTCATATCTTAACTCATGTCTATTCATCTATGTCTTGCCACATGGCTCATGGCTTTGCTGAGTTTTTTTTACATCTTGTTCTTTGGGTAGCTGGTTTCATCTCTCCTGACTCTGCCTTCTTTTTGTATCTATTTGGATTTTGTGACTGCTTTTTTAAGTTGGGTTGTCATAGGCCAAAACAGTTTATTTATTAACCAATGATATTCACAACATAGAGAAAGATATCCAACATCACTGTCCCAAGCAAGACAACAATGTTCAAGGCCTGAACCTAAGAGAAAAGATTAATGTCTTTGCTCTCAGAGTCCCCTAAAACTGTCCAGCTTTTTTTCTAATTAAATTGGGTACCTATCAGCAACAACCATTAAATGTGTCCGTTTTTTCACTGGGTAACCTATATATCACATCAAATTAGCCACTTATACCATTTTAGATATACTTCTCAGTGGCTTTGGGAACACCATCCTTGTGCAAATATCACCAAGTCTTGGAAAGATTAATTTTAATTCTTTTTTGCAATTTATTCTTTTTTGTCTTTTTTCCTTGAAAAAAATTATCCAATAGGTGCTGAGAAACTGTGGTTCTCTGGTAGCCACTCCTATTAGCTCAACTATGTTCATAGCAGGATTACTTATAATAGCCAAAACCTGGAAACAACCTAGATGCCCCTCAACTGAAGAATGGATTTAAAAATTGTGGTACATCTACACAATGGAGTGCTACTCGGCAGCAAAAAAAAAAAAGACATCCTGAAATTTGCAGGCAAATGGGTGGATCTGGAAAGTAACATCCTGAGTGAAGTAACAGATCCAGAAAGAGACAGACATGGTAGTATATAATCACTCCTAAGTGGATTTTGCACATAAAACAAAGGATAACTGAGCTACAATCCACATCCTCCCGCCAAGCAGCTAGGCAATAGGAAGGGAAAATGGTGAAGATCGCCTGAGAAAATTGCAATCATGGGGGGAAGAGAAGGACAGACAGGGAGGTGAGAAGAGACATGAGAGAATGTAATGGGAGGTGGGAAGAGAAACAGAAGGAGAGCAAAGAAGTGGATATCCTGACAGAGAGAACCATTGTGGGATTAAAGATAAACCTGGTGCTAGGGAAACATTCAAGAACCGACAAGATGAGCCCAGCTGCTCCTCCACAGGAGACCTACACGCTGCTGTTTGTGCCGCTGCCATGCCACTGGTGATCCCTGAGAAGTTCCAGCACTTTTTGCGAGCACTCAACACCAACATCGACGGGCGGCGGAAAATAGCCTTTGCCATCACTGCCTTTAAGAGTGTGGGGTGGAGATATGCTCATGTGGTGTTGAGGAAAGCAGACATTGACCTAACCAAGAGGGCTGGAGAACTCAATGGAGGATGAGGTGGAACGCTTGGTCACCATCATGCAGAATCCACAACAGTACAAGATCCCAAACTGGTTCTTGAACAGACAGAAGGACATGAAGGATGGAAAGTACAGCCAGGTTCTAGCCAATGGTCTAGACAACAAGCTACGTGAGGACCTCGAGCCAGTGAAGAAGATTAGGACCCATAGGGGACTGCGCCACTTTGGGGGCCTTCGATTCCGAGGTCAGCACACCAAGACCACTGACCGCCGGGCCGTACTGTGGGTGTGTCCAAGAAGAAATGAGTCCCTAAATAGTTATATATCTGTGAGGAAAAAAAAAGATGAGCCCAGCTAGAACACCAAGCAATAATGGAGAAGGAGCCTAAACTGGTTTGAATTTTCAACAAGCTATCTGCCTGCTGCCTGCTGAACAACCAGAGTTCTAAAAATGGTGGAAAAATGTTGCTAGCTAGGATAAAGGTCAACATTCACCTGGGAAAACAGGAGATGATGAAGCTTTTAGAACTCTGCATCCTTGAGTCTAACACAGACATCGGTGAAATATATAGAGCTTTGCCAGGAAACAACATGTTGACATTAGCACATTGGGTGCACAACCTTCCCTTGTCCACCAATAAGGAAGAAGCCTAATGTCTAGAACATTAGTAAAACAAAGAAATCTGACCTAAAACTGTTCTCCATTTTGTTTTGTTTTGTTTTTAAATATATTTTTGTGAATTGTCTGGGAATTTTGTACAATGCACCCTGATCACACTCACTTCCTGCTCCTTCCAGGTCATCTTCCCACTCTGGCATACCCCACCCCAACACACACACACAAATAAAACAGGTTAAATTTGTTTTGTGCATATATTCATTGGAACACAGTCGAACTCCTGTTGTCCAGGCTCTTAAGGAAAACTGAGTCCTTTCCTATCCCCTTGCTAGAAGCAATTAGCTGTGGAAAGATATAGTTAATTATCTTTATCACAGTTTTTAAGGAATATCTTTAATAGCTATCTATCTTAACTGATTCTTTTTGTCAGAGCAGGAGATGTAGTCACAGAAGACTTCAATGTCTCTCAATCTCAGTTATAAGTCTACAGTCATCAATACAAATGCTTCCTTGTCAACGGCAGTGGGTAGAAGCTCAGATTATGGACATCAGCATGGCTTTGGGTGGCAGAAGCCTCAGACATTAGCACAGCCTGCAGCAGCAGCAGCAGCACAAATGCCCTCTTTAATCACAGATGCCCTCTTTAATCACAGATGCCCTCTTTAATCAGGTCTTTGAGAGTTTCATACAGTGTGCCTTGATACCATTCACCATCCTCTCCCACTCTTCCCAGATTTGTTTCACCCCCATCCACATAAATTTATGTCTTAATTCTTTAAGCCCATCCAAACTAATTTATGCTGACCAAATATTCTTTGATGTAGTCCCTTTACTGGCATAGTCAATAAACCAGTGGCTATGGACTTAGAGAAAACTGAATCTCCCTTACCTACAAGCTAAAATTGCTAATAACACCATGATTAAGGATGATATTGTGTGTCCAGCTACCCTCTCTGTGCTGACATTTGCCCTTGCTGTGGTTTGCACTAGTCCAGTAGATCCTATCACAATGTCTGAGAGCTTACACTTGTAGCTACTTATTGTGTTCACAAAATGCTTCTTTCTAGTTGTAAACCACCTCCAGCTCTTAGACTTTTCCTCCACACTTTTCCATAATGAATGTTATATATTTAAAAGAGGAATGTGCTATGTATATTCCACTTAGGACTGAACATTCCAAAGTTTTCTGTTCTCTGCACCTTAGTCAGGTGTTAGGCTTTAAGTCAGTCTACTACAAAGAAAAGTTTCTCAAGTGAAGGCAGAGAGATGCTCTAATATGACTGTAGTGATAACTCATTAGGAGTTGCTTTAATACTATGCCCACATATTAGATACTTTTCTATTGCTATGATAAAATCCCAAGGAAGCACTTAGTTAAGCTATGTTTCCAGAAGTTTACAGTCCATGATGGCAGCAAGAACAACTGAGATCTGACATCTTTACATCTTAAGCCAAGCCAATGGGAAAAGGTACATGTCTTTTGAAACCTCAAAGTCTGCCCCAGTGATACAGCTCCTACAACAAGACCACATCTCCTAAATCTTCTCAAGCAATTTCATCAACTGGAGAACAAATATTAAATAATATGCAATTTTAAGGGCCTCTCTTATTCAAACAATCACATCCAATACCACCAGGTCTTTACAGATAAGGGCACATTTCCCCAAGAGCAAGTCCATGATAGATGTGAGTGCATGTGAATGTTGCAATTCAACCCACAACATGCGTTTGTATGTGGATCTCTCAGTTCAAAGAGTAGTATTCCATTGTGTAGATGCACCACAATTTTTAAATCCATTCTTCAGTTGAGGGGCATCTAAGTTGTTTCCTGGTTCTTGCTATTATGAATAATGCTGCTATGAACATAGTTGAGCTATTGCTTTCCAGGTGTGAATGTACACCTTTAGGGTATATGACCAATAGTGGTATTCTTAACAGAGGAATCTCAAATAGCAGAGAAGCACTTAAAGAAATATTCAATATCCCAAGCCATAATGAAAATGCAAATGAAAAAGAATCTGAGATATCATCTTAAATCTGTCAGAAGGGTTAAGTTTAAAAATACCAGTGACAGTTTATGCTGGGGAGAATATGGGGCAAAGGGAACATTCCTCTATTGCTGGTGGGAGTGCAAATTTGTATAGCCACCTTGGGAAATACTATTTAAGTTTCTCAAAAAATAGAAAATCAATATAGCTCAAGGCCCAGCTATACCACTCTTGGGCATATACTCAAAGGTTGCTCAACATACCATAAGAACACTTGCTCAACTATGTTTATAGCATCTTTATTTATAATAGCCACAAAGTGGATGCAATCTAGATGTTTCCCAACCAAAGAATGGATTTTAAAAAATGGTGCATTTACACAATGTAGTATTTCTCAGAAGTTAAAAACAATAAATCAGGAAATTTGCAGGCAAATGAATGGAACTTGAAAAAAAAACATTGTAAATGAGGTAACCCAGACCCAGAAAGATGAACATGGGATATATTCACTCCAAATCCATGGATCTGGAGAAGCTAATAAAAAAGGAGGGTTCAAGTGAGATGCATGAATCTCCCTGTAAAAGATAAATAGAATAGATTTTTGTGTGTAGTCTCAAGTCAGGTGAAGATGTGGATAGGAAGAATTAGGTGTGAAGTAGAAGGGGAGAGTACTGAACGGAACAACTGGAAAAGTATAGCATTGAGGGATGAGGTAGAAATCTTGTGCAATGGAAATTCCTGAAATCCACAAGGGAGATCCTAGCTAATACTCCTAGTAATAAGGGATACATAGCCTGAACTGGTCATCTCCTTTAACCAGGCAATACTCCCAATGGAGAGATTAGAACACCAACCCAGCCACATAACCTTCGATTTGTTCTGTCTATAAGATATATTGGAGTAAAGATGGTACAAAAATTGTGGGAGTGACCAATCAATGACTTGTCTAGGCTGAAACTCATGCCATGAAAAGGAGTCCACCCCTGATGCTTTCTGAAATACCAGGATCCAGATGCTGGATATCCCAAAGACCTAGGATAGAACCAAATACAACTGGGAAAAAAGTAGTCTGTGGGATAATGCTCTTGTACACTGTATAAAGATTTTTCACTTGTATTGGTTTAATAAAGTTCTAATTGGCCAGTGGAGGTAGGAAGCAGAGGTAGGGCAACCAGACTAGGAGAATTCTGGGAAGAGAAAAGTCATAGCAGCAGATGCCAGTCAGATGCAGAGGAAGTAAGATGAGCATTAAGCTCTGGGAAATGGTGCCAAATCACATGACCAAACATAAGTAGAATCATGTGTTAATTTAAGCATGAGAGCTAGTCAGTAATATGCCTGAACTACTGACCCAGCATTTACTATAAAATTAAGCCTGCAAGTCAAGTATTTTATAAGTGGTTGCAAGTAAAAGAGATTTGGCTAGACCTCAGGGATAGGTAGGACCCAGAAACCTCCAACTATACAATAATCAGTGTTCTGCTATACTCATAGATTGGTGCCTAGCCCAGGGGTCATTAGATACACTTCATTCAACAACTGATGGAAACAGATGCAGATACCCACAGTCAAATATTAGGCAGAACTTGGGAAATCTGTTAGAAGAGGGTAAAGAATAATTTCAGAAACCACAAAAGTCAAAGCCATCTTAAGAAAACTCACAAATTCAACTAACCTTGACTCATAGAGGCTCACAGAGACTGAATTAACAACCAGGGATCCTGCATAGAATGGACCAAGAACCTTTGCATATATGTTACAATTCTGTAGCTTGATCTTCTTGTGGAATTTCTAACAGTGAATGTGGGGGCTGTTTCTTACTCTTGTGCTGGCATTTGTGATTCTACCCCTCATATGGGTATCCAGCCTTAATACCTCATATAGGTATCTAGTGTTACTGTACCTCAATATGCCATATTTGGTTGATATCTAAAGATGACTGTCATTTAATAAATAGAAATGGAGGAGGACTAGATGGGGGGAAGGGAGGAGGAAAGCTTGGATAAGAGGAGAGATGTGAAACTGCATTTGGGATGAAAATATAATAAAAAATAAATTATTTTTAAAATGTCAAATCCAAAAATGTTCATATACTCTTTCAAAGAAGAGTTTCTAATAAATACAATAGTCACAAACAAATTACAACTATAGATAGACTACTGTCCATAAGAAAAGAGCTACCTACTCTTTCTCCTAGAACTTCAGGACAGCACTCACGTAGTATAAAGTTTCCGGCCCAGACTAGCCCCAAGGTCTAGACCTGCTCCCAGCTGCTTAGTTCTGCCTAGCCCTGAGGTCAAAACCAGCAGTCCCAAAGTCCCAAAGAAAACACAGAAGCTTATCTTAATTGCATGCTGTTTGGCCTATGACTCAGGTATATTGCTAGCTAATGCTCAAATCTTAACCCATTACTTCCTTTTTTCTGTCTAATCAAAAAGGAATGTTCTAATTTCAATGTAGCAAAATTGCATATAACAAAACAGCTATCAAACAGGAATTACAGTTATAATATATAGTCTATTTGTATTTAGAAAAATTATAGAAAGTATTTTATCATCTACCTTATCCTTGTAAGTCCAAAGTTTCATATGTAATCGCATGGAGGTCCTGAAGCTGGATCATCTTTGTCACAAGCCTTGATGCTGATGTGGTCATCTTTTTCTTCAAAGATTTTTTCAGGGGGTCTTCCTTAATTAAATCTAGTTTATCATCTCTTGCCTCTTCTTTTGCAGTCAAAAAAATTTAAAGAGAAAACAACAACATAAAGTATCCAGACATTCTTTGTAATTTCTATCTTTATATGGCTTATTAATTTGTTTAACTTTATTGCTTTTTGAAGAACTTCATTCTTTTTCCTTTTTTTCTCTCTCAAACCTATGTATATTTTTAAATACACTGTGAATCAAATCTTTTAGAGGACTTTTGTGTTTTTTTTAAAAATCTTCCTTTACTGTATATTTTTTATTTCTTATCTTTTTCTATTTCTAACCACATCTTAAATCTGCCAAGGTATGGCTAGGATTAAAAGCTTGGCTGTGGCAACTGACTCCACTCAGCTCCCTCTATTTATTTCTGTTTCTGTCTACACCTTTAATCTGCCAATTTGTGGCTAGAATTTAAGGTTTGGCTAGGGCAGCTGGATAACTTCAACAAACTACAAGTCTAGCTTCATAGAGTGTTTAGTTTTTTAGCAGAGCTACTGGCAGGAGCCACAGTTACCACTCTGAAGAATTTTAGGGTCCACAATGCCATGAAGTAAAGCACTGCTGCCCACTGCTCATGAACTCCATTTAAGTATTGGACATTAGAGCCTCTTAAAAGAGTCACAAGTATTTTGCTACTAACATTGAGTCAGGAAGCATCTATCAAAAAAAGCTGCACCTCTGCTTGCTGTCAGCAAACAGAGCTCTCCCAAGAAAATAATTCTACTAAGAAGTCTTCTTTAACTCTGCTTCCTTTGTGCCTGCAGCTTAAATCTGTCATAAGCAACTTGTGCTTGTACCAAGTCTTCTGTGAGACTTCAGAAACTGGCCATGTTACAGCTTAAGCTATACTCTGAAAGCCAAACATTTTGTAGCTCAAGCCCACACACTATACCAGGGTATCTCTATACCACAGCCTACTTGAGAGACACCACTCTGAAGCTGCCTTTACCCCATTTTTTGCTCTAGAACCCCTTTTAAGCTTTCTCAGGCTTAATGTAAATGTAAGAGACCCACATTAGAGCACCATTTGTAGTAAGAGTTTCTGGCTTAGCCTGGCCTAGAGGTCTAGACCAGCAGTTACAAATAAACTGCCCACAGCTGCTTGGTCCCAAACAATCACACGAAGTCTTATTTATATTAACTACATGCTGTTTGTCCTATGCCTCAGGTATATTGCTAGCTAGTGCTCAAATCTTAACCCATTTTTATTAATCTATGCCTCGCCATGTAGCTTTCAGCTTACCTGAGTCCCTTTATATCTTCCTCTCTTGGTGGCAGCTCACAGTCTCTTTCTGGCTCCACACTTTTTCATTTTTATCTATGCTGGAACTTCCTGCCTACCTATTAGCTAGCTTGCTGTAAGCCAAAACAATTCTTTTGTTATCCAATGATAATTTACAATATACAGAAAGACATCCCACATCATACTCACTTCTGTCTTTTAATATGAATATTGTGTTTGACCACAAATATGTCACTGTGAGCAAAACAAAAAGAAGCTAGATATTACACTTAAATTTATCTTTTACTTTTAAAGATGACATTTGACACGATAAAAAATGAAAATTAAGTGATTATAATCTTCAGATACAAATAGTGCAGAACTTCTATTACAATGGCCATTATGTCATCCTAGATTAAACACATCACAGAGTTCACATCATAATGTGCTCTTTAGGAACCCAAGTATTGCATTCAGGCAACAGAGGCTAGTCGTGTTAAAAGGGTAGTTCCTCTTGTTCACAGGCTGTCTCCAGTCCATGAGTCAGCTCTCACACTACAGGATATATGGCATATGTAATAAGGAACTCTACAGTTTTTGCTTCTATATTTTGCCATCTATACGTAGTCCTTTGTGCCCCATCCTTGGCTTCAGCTGAAAGAAAAGTATAATGCTTCATAATTAGTATAAAGAACACAGGTCAGTGAATTTAATACAGTAACTTTTAAAACCTGAGCCAGGCCAAACTTTTTGGCATAAGCCTTTGATACCCGTTCTAGGGATGCAGAGGCAAGTATAACTCTTGAGTTCAAGGCCAGACTGGTCTATAAAGTAAGTTCTAGGACAGTCAGGGCTACAGAGTCTTGAAAAACAAAAAGAATACAACTTAACAGAAAGGACAAGATAAGACAAAAGTTTAACTTTTGAGAGACAGCTTTTATCTTATACAGAACAAAAAAATTAAAATTAAAAAAGGGCAGGATATTCTTCCACTCATGGGTAGTTTTGATACAACAAATGTGTCAGATTTTATAAACACAGTGGCTCAACATTATCCTCAAGAATAAGGGACAGAACCTAAACATTGTGACCACACAGTATGAGTTGCTCTCCCAGCCATAGAGAAAGCTCAGAGGTTCATGTGCTGGCCATACAAATTGAAAGAACTACAATTCAAAAGGCCACAGTTAAAGCTATTTTAGGGGCTGAAGACATAGTTCAGTGCCTAAGAACATTTGAAGCTCTACCTTAGAACTCTGCATACATTCCCAGAACCCATGACTCTCATCAAATAATTGCCTGTAATCGAAGCACCATCAAAGCTAATGCCATCTTCTAATCCTCATTGCAGCCTGCCCACATATATTCACTCACATAGACACTCTGTCTTAGACATAGATAAAAATAACGAATATTTTAAGTCAGGTTGGCATTGCAGACAATCTGTAATCTGAGTATTATCTAAGGATATTATCCAGATCAAAGGGGCTAAGTCTGCTTACCAAAGAGAAAACTCAAATACAGTAAAGCTTAACAGACTCCATGAATATGTAGAGAATAAGTATAGGGGACAACTGATATCAGCATACACACACATGCAGTCTTTTACATTGGTCCTCACAGATCTAATTAGCCATGCATGGATGCATGCATGTGTACGCACGCGCACACGCGCACGCGCACACACACACACACACACACACACGTAGTAGTTCTAGAAGCAGCAGAAGTAGAAATTAGGAATTCACTTAGCATTGACAATGCTGACCCATCAGACCCAAGAACCCTGGTGAAGGTAAAGCCAAACTCAAGAAATTTTGGTATCAATTGCCTTTGAATGTGTTAGATGTTTTCTGCAATAGATTTCTTGTATGTAACTGCAGTTTTCCTATTTGTTATTTCCTTGAGATTATTTCCCAGTAACTTTTAGTAATGTGATTGAGTATTTATTGGGCACAATGCACCCTAGTCCATACATCTGAGACATATAGATAAATTTCACTAGCTATGTGTAAAAATAATCATACAGACAAGATCTCTTTCTCACAAATCAGGTCTTTGTTTCTTTGCCCAGAGTAAACTCAGTGCCTCCCTCCCTACAATTATCTCTTATACTAGACACCTAAGCAGAATCAGTCTTTGAACAAAGTATTTCATTTCAAACATTTCTCAGATATTGAAGGAAAGCTACAGTTAGACGAAATATTAATATACCCTAAGCACACCTTCCCTACATATAAGAGAACTATCCAGAGCTAACACCACCAATCTTAAACCCTTAACTTTCTATACTTACCTGCACCTGGGTTTATTAACATAAGATTGCAATTTAAAGATGAACTTATATGATATAGAAAAAATATAATCAGGCAATTCCTAGTTCTGTATGTAAATACAAGCATTTTTTCTGAAGAGCTGCACCACAGCTGCCAGGCCAGAGCAGCTAGAAGGTGAAAGACTCCGTTTCCTGTGTAAATTGAGCTATCTCCTCTCTTTGTCCCACAGTTTAGCTGTAAACTTTTAGATCTAAAGATCCCTTTAATAACCTCATAGCAAAAGTGCTACGGCACAACAAGATCTAAAGATCCCTTTAATAACCTCATAGCAAAAGTGCTACGGCAGAACAAAAGCTGTAGGCTGTTCTCCATTGCTTACACAGGTCACTCAGGCAACTAGATATATGCTCCCCACCTGCCAGGAAAGCAACAGCAAGGAGGATCTAATGGAAAAAGAACAGGATTTTACTTTGTTCATGGTTTTTTGCTGAACAATAAACTTTTAACCCTATACCTAGCCACATTTAGAAATGTAGTTACAGCACATAATTTTACCCCTTGTTATTGCTTTGTCAAAAATAAGGATAGATTGTTTTGTTGGTTTAATCTTTAGTTGACTCCCACCAGAAAAACTACTAGCCACTCCCACCTTGGACCATAAATGAAAACTGATAGATACTGCCTGTGTATAAACCTTATCACCCCTCTCTATGACCCTGAGAAATTCAAACCCCATATTGCCTTGCCAAAGAATGACTGCCTGTTGAGTAAGCCTATGCCTTCACTGTTGAAGTCATCGTGCCAATAAAGATGAAGAACTGAAGAGAACAGTGTGAGTGTATTCATCATATGTCTCCCCACTGGCAATTGCATATTTCTTGGACCCTGAGAAGAAACTTTTCTGAGGCTGGTACCCAAAGACTTGCATTACAGTAGGACAGGCCCTTAAAGTTGAAGAAATTTCGTCAAATCAGTTGTCAAGGCATGCACATAACATGCTTCCTTATGAGCCAACCTGGAGTCTGCCTGAGGGTCTAGCATCAGGTCCTGTTCAGAGTTCTTGATTGCGCCTAGCCAATGAGGGAAAACATGCAAAGTCATCATATCAGAAAAAAAGCCTGGGTGCTAAGAGGAGGGTATAAAAGGCTCTCCTCATTGCTGAATAAGCAAATCTGCTATTTGCTTCTTAACTTGTCTTCTGGTGTCTGTGCTGTTGACACCACACCTTCTCAACCCCTTTCCCAAGGAAGTCTTCACAATCCAGCAACATCTGGTGCCTAAACAGGGTTCTGGTCTTCTCCCTTCCCTCACTTGTCATGCCCTCAAGATGGTGTATTTCAGTAAGAAGGACCTGCTATGTCCTGCACTTTTGGTCCCTTTGCAAGTAAGCATTGGGATCCCTTTCTTTTCTTCTTTTAGGTTGTCTGACATGTTTAACAGCCTGCTCCATTGGGAAGCCACATTTTTTTTCTGCTTTGGTTCACCAGGTACCTCCACATAATGACTGACCCCACAGGAGGCAGAACCAAGCCTTGGCTCACAAATGCCATCTCTTGCCTGGAGACTCCTTGTGGGCACATAACCATGGCCTAAAAAACCACAGACGTCCCCTAATAAGCTCAAGACAGAAAAGTCTGACATAACTTTTCACCTCTGTTGACTGTTTTCTTCTTTCTAACTGCTGCTTGCCCATTGCCTTCCTCTACATTACTGCTATCAATTCCATGTCAGATCTCTGTATGATGTCAGATGAAAAGGGAGTAGACAGTTGAGGCACCGTGAATTCTGATGAGGAGAACTTGACCATGGTTAAGAACTCATGTGCTCCTTTCCTGTCAGCCCATTATCACTGCAGTAATCAATCTACCTCTGCAGCAGTACTATTGGAGTGAAGTACCTCAATATCCACCTGCTCCTGGAGGTAGAAATTGTAGAAGCCTTCTCAGCTAATCTGAGTTTAAATGCCACTGCCCAGCCCTGGATTCTCAAGACCACTAGTATTTTTTCTGACAGCCAGTATGTGGTACAGGCACTTTGTACACTGGCCTTTTCTCAAGTCTAAGATTTACTGACCCCCATTGCCAGCAATATGCTGCTCACACAAGATGTCTTAGATCATAGGACTGAGTCCTGGTACCTATCACATATTAGATCCCACTCCAAACTGCAAGAAATATTGGCCCAAGGAAATAAGATTACAGATATAATCATATTAGCAGCTCGTACAGACCTCCTAGGACAAGCCAGGACTCTTCACCATCAATTTCACCTGTCTCCACAAAACCTGCAAAGGCTTCTGTCCAAGTTGCCAGCTTTTGAGTGCAAGCATTTGTCTCAGTCATGTTCCACCTGTGCCCGTCTTGCCTGTTTGTATCCACTTCAATCCCAATGGCTTATTGCCCAAGGCCATTTGACAAGTGAGTGTTACATATGATGCTCCCTTTGGTAATCTTTGATATGTTCATGTAAGAGTAGATCCCTGCATTTCTTTTGTATATGTCCTTGCCCTCTCTGGAGAAAAGGCTGCTAATGACTTTATGCCCTCAAGTCAGCCATGCTAATCATGGGATTACTGTGTGTGATTAAAATTTACAATGGCCCTGCCTATGCCTTTCAACAATTCAATGACTTCAGGGGCCCTGGAAGATTTCCCATACCACTGGCATTCCCAACAATCCACAGGGACAAGCCATTGTGGAGAAAACCAACAGAGCTCTTAAGGAGCTATTGGCCAGGATTATTTTACCAAAGGCTAGGAGAAATCCTCATCTAATCTTAACAAGGGTTCTTTTCCATATGAACTTTCTAGGTTTAATGATATGGGGCTCAGCCCAGCCTAGAAGCACTGTACGTGTCTGTCAAGGAATACACCCCTGTCCCTGGTGAGACAGAGCAATCCTATCTCCCTCCAATAGCAGCCAACAGTCTCACTGCTAACCTATGGGAAAGAGTATGCTTGTGTTTTCCCTCAGAGAGTCACTACACCAATATGGGTCCCAGGAACAAATGTGCTCCTGGTCATAGATCAGCCTGCTTCCACCAAGGAGGAAATAACTCAGGATGGGTAATATATTTCTAATTTCTTACCCTCTTTGCCCTCTAAAAGCTGAAGACTGCTGTGGGATATTGCTCTTATACACTGTAAATATTTGTCACTCCTATTAGTTTAATAAAATGCTGATTGGCCACATAGCTAGACAGGAAGGAGAGGTCGGGCAAGCAGAGTTTGAGAATTCTGAGAAGAGAAAAGCAGAGAGAGAAATGACATCGAGATTCAGAGGAAACAGGATGAGATGTTGTTCTGAGAAAAGATACCAAGCCATATGGCTAAGCATAAATACAAATATGGGTTAACTTAAATTATATGAGTTAGAAAGTAATAATCCTGAGCTGTAGACTAATCAGTTTGTAATTAACATAAGCCTCTGCGTGCTTCTTTGGGACTAAGTTGCTTCAGGACTGTGGGTCCAGACCTCTGGGCTAGATAATACTGAGAAACTTCAGACTACAAATGGGATTCCAATGTTGGGCATATGTATCTATATAAAGCCTGAGAAAGCTTAAAAAGAGTTTTAGAACACAGAAATGGAGCCAAAACAGCTTCCTGGTTGTGTTTTTCAAGCAGGCTGTAGTAAAGTGTGGCATGTGGGCTTAAGTTGCCACGTGGCAGGTTCTTAAAGTCTCAGTACAAGCATGAGGTTTCTGATCATATAGACAAAAAAAGGAGCAGAATCAAACATGGCTTCTTGGTAGCAGCATTTTTCTCGGGAGAGTTCTATTTGCTGGTGGCAAGCAAGCAGAGGCATGACTTCTTTAAGAGAGGCTTCCTCACTCAGCTTTAGCAAACAAAATCTTGAGGCTCTTTAAATAGGCCCTGCTGCATAACAGTTAAATGAGGTTTATGAGCAACTGGTGATAGTGTTCTCCTTCATGGCAGTGTGGATTCTAAAATTTCCCAGAATTGGGGTGTAAACATGGTTCCTGCCAGTAACTCTACCTGAAGCCAAGCTCTCACAGACTGAGAATCTGGATGGTGCAAAAAGCCCTAGGGAAACCTTTAATCCTAGCAGATGAAAGGTGTGGTCAGAAAAAAAGATAAACCGTAAAGACAGATTCCAACAAAGCAAAAACTCTAAACAGTTTATAGTATGTTTAAAAATATGTGTAGGCCTGGGAGAGAAAAGAAAAAGAAAAAGAATAGAGAAAGTCATTAAAATAGAAATAAAGTATATATGTGCATCCTATAAAAATTGAAAATACAGAGTCTAGATAATATATGTTAGGCTGTCTTTGAATTGTTTGACTGCTGAGGAAGAAGCAAGAGCTTCTAAGAGACATTTGATTATAAATGCTGCTGGATTAATCCAACCTATATATTTTGTAAATACCTTGACTTCAAAATTGAAGTCAAAAGATATGTTACTTTGAAGAAAAAAGTTCTTTTTAGTTCTACAGAAAATGAAAGGCTGTGGATTCATTCTGAGTTAAGAAAAACCGGGTTTGATTGAGGAAGACTCCTTGTAAAAATCTCAGATGGGAACAGATGGCCCAGAAGATTTAATATTTCAAAGCACCTCTGTAGCTCTGCATTCAGAAGCCTTCAAGGAGACTGGCTGATATGCCCCAGCTTCACAGAATACTCCAGTCAGGACTTGACCATAATTCTGAGCTTTCTCAGAATTTCCCTAAGATTACTAATGCCCCCAATCAGCAGAAAGTAGTCTAGAGAACTATACCCATATTCCAAAAAAATAGTAGATTATGGATGTTTGCCTTTGTTTAGAGTGTTGGTTATAAGTTCCTATAGATAATGGTGAGGAAAAATGCTATACAAAGGAGATTAGATTTCGGATTCTTGTTTTAAAAAGAAAAAAGAGAAAATTCTGTAGAATAATGCTCTTATGCACTGTAAATATTTGTCAGTCCTCCTATTGGTTTAATAAAATGCTGATTGGTTATTGAGGTAGATGGAAAGTAGAGGTGGGACAGGTAGACGAGGAGAAGTCTGTGAAGTGGAAGAGCAGAGAAGGAAATGGCATTGATACACAGAGAAAGTGGGATAAGAATACTGCTCTGAGAAAAGGTACCAAGCCATGTGGCTAAGTAGAAATATGGGTTAACTTAAAGTATAAGAGTTAGCAGGTAATAAGCTTGAGCCATAGACCAATTAATTAACTTGTAATTAATATAAACCTTTGTGTGATTATTTGGGACAAAGCAACTGAGGGTGAGTCTAGACCTTAGGGCTAGGCCAAGCCAGATATTTCTTACAACAGAAGACTTACGGACCCTTACTTTTTCTTATTTAATATGATGCCTCATGAGGTAAGAAATGTTAGTTTAGCATACTAGAAGCTAAGTAAATACATGAGGGGCCCATGGTCAATTAAATTTCTAAGTTATTTATTACAGCTAGCACATGAAACTTTCCAATTAAATCAGACAAGGGCATAGTTATGACTTTTGACTTTTGAGTCATTCAAATGTTTGGAGTAATATAAGAAAGCTGTTTGATTCCTCCTAGATTCTCACTTTATGCTTTGATTAATAGTGAAGTGCTTTTAATCTTTCTCCTTTTTAAGTGTCTTATACAGCACATCCAGCAACAACAGGTGGCCATGTAGGAGACTTCTCCAGGCTGAGATGGCTCTTAGTCATCTTGCTCACAGCCTTCCACAGGAAGTTATGCATGTCTGGTTCTCTGAAATTCAAAAGGCTACTGCCTGGTCCTCCCCACCTAGGGTGACTCCCCAGGAAAGGATGCTTTTCAAGGGCTTGTAATCATTGACAACCTAAGATAAGTACCTTCCAGTTGCTGAGCTCCTAAGGTGGGGCCAACAAGGCCAGAGCAATGAACTCAGATTTTAATGAACATATATTAGGACCCATGGAGTTAAGGAAATTGCCTCAAAGCAGTTGACAAGGCATGCACGTAATGTATTTTCTTATGAGCCAACCTGGAATCTGCCTAAGAGCCTACCAACGGATTCTTTCCAGAGTTTCTGATCATGTAGAACCTGCCTGAGGGTATAAAATTATTTGAGCTACTCTTTCATATATTTATCCACAGACTGTGAAAAATGCTGAGGATATGTTTGGACTGAGGACACTATAGTTGCTTTACCAAAATGCAGAGCACATGCCTAGAGTTCTAGGAACAAAAACAGAATGTATACTGCAGACATACATCATCAGAAGAATTACCATGCCCCTTTAGCTTCAAAAATCTTTATAATAAGGACTTGGGACATAGTTAACCTAGAATTTCTACCAATCAAAACTTTCCTGATGTATGGATGTGATCCTAGTATGAAGTGATTGCAATAACTGGGCCAGTGTGGTATCATATCCTTGCCTAATATATAGAAGGTAATGGACTTATGCTGGATAAAAACCTCTCCTCTTGGATGAAAGCTTTCTAGACTATTCTCCTTAAGGAACATAAAAGGGCCCATAGTATGGCCTTCTGACTGCATTGGGTTTCAGGGCTCTACAACTTTAAGCTCATACTGAGATCTGATCCCATCATGTCCCTTTGTTCTTCGTGAGATTTCATGGATAACCAGTTAGAAACACCACCTGATACATGTATTGTTATATATCCAAAACCAAGTGGGTCTCTAGAATGCTCCTTTGTGCTTCTACAAGTCTCTAAATTTATTATCAATAATCTTTTACCTCTATCTCCCCAACCTCAGCATTCAGCAATTTACTTTTTCTGTGTAGAGATTTGCTTATTGCTCTGAGTTGAGGATTATTTTTTGCCATAGTCAAGAAGGTGATTTTCCTTATACCAGTAGTAAAAATGGGACAAATGAGAGATAATTTAGCACCCAAAGCTACTGTAAATTTTTTTATTTTTTCAGATGACATAATTTTCTATAGCATAGAGATAGGATATTTTATTATTCCATTGATTAAATATATTTATATGCTTTGCATGATCAAGGAAAAATTATATTTGTTGACACTACATTCTATACTACCAAATGTGTACAAAATCTAAAATTAACTGAAAGTTTTTTAGTGATGTGCATTTTAGTTAAATAGAGTGACAATATTATTGCTATAGGACATTAAAATGCCTTCATTGAAATTTATTCAATATCTGTTGAATAATATCAAGCCCTGATTTACCCTGAGCTATAACTCATCTGTTCACTATATCTTTTCTGGTCTTTGCATCAACCCATGTCAAGCAAATGATAAGTTTTGTCAGCACAAAGAATTATCAATACTACTCAATCATTCTTTATATTTGATAAGAATTCTCCTTCACTGTGCTCCAGGTGAAGTCTACTTGTCCTTGTCTATTTGCAGATGTTCAACATCTGCCTATCCATGTTCCCTTTACCTCAGATGTTTTTGTTTATATGTAATATATTCACATCTGCAGAGGCCCACTCTCTACTTGTCTATACAATACATAATCTGGATCTTTGTATCCTGCCATCTCTATAGGTTCCATGTTGCTTAATGAAGTCTCTCTAGTTATGATTTAGTTCAAAAGATAATTTCCTCTTCAGCAGCAGTTTACATAGATTCTCTTTTTTAAATTTTGCACCAAATGAGCAGGTACCTTCATCAAATGCAGATGATGTTGTTACAGGGACTTAGAATATTTGTGTAACAAAGTATTAGTAGCCATCTTGCTAGGTACTAGAAATCCCAATCCAGGAGCTATTATCCTGGTTTATGTACCAGTCAGGATTTTCTTCCCAAAACCTTCCAGTCCAATTTTTAAAAAGAAAAGGGAAAGGGTGGGACACTCAGGACAGTCATGCATCTATTTTACCAGTGAGCACATTTTGTCAGCCATGTTGATTTCATACACAAGAAGTAATCATCATAGAACCTTCTGGAACTGCATGTGCTACCGGATATCAGGAAAGCTTCCAGTTCAGTTTGCTTTCCCTTTCACAAGCAGCAAGAGCACATGGGGGCCTTAAGAAATTCCTACTATATAGCATGATTGCCACCAATAGTAGTGGGAAAAGTTGTGTATTTTAAAGACTTCTTTGTCTCCTTAGCAATATGACACAAAAAAGTAGTCTTCTCATAACAATGGGATTTTTGTTCAGTATTTGCATTCCTTCTGGGGGTATCTTTTTTCCAGCTACACAGAGTTCTTTGTTCCAATGACTTAGCAGCAAAATTTTCACTTTTTTTGCAATTTTCACAAATGACTTCCAAATGTGTACTATACAAAGAGGTCAGCATTAAAGCATCTCTGAGATGAAGCCTGTTTCCGAAGGACATGCAGGATCTCCTAAAGTCCCTTGAGAAGTGAGTTGCAGACTGGAAATCAAGCAACTAAGTAGATATAATAACATTAGAAAAGCTGAAAGAGTTTTTCTTTGTTCTATACATGCTACTTGTTCTGTCACAGGTCCAGTATTGGACCCAGGAGAATCAATGGTCTTACCTTATGCTTTACAAACAGCTATTCTCTATTTTTTGAATTCCAGACAAGATATACATGGCTGTAAAAGGACTTTCTACAAGTTGGATCATCTCAACATTGCATACTATATTGCTCCCCACATACCCTTCTGTGCAGACTCTCCATTGGTAGTGTGCAAGAAGTGTTCCACGAGTACTTCTCCAGCACAGTTTCCTACAGAGATGTGTACAGTGTCCTCTGCAGTGTTAAGAACAACTTCTTATCCCTAGAACAAGCATGTGATATTTTAAATAAAAATGGCCTCCATAGACTCCTAACATCTGGCACTATAAGAAAGCTCTGCTGGAGTAGGTGTGCCTTTATTGGAGGAAGTGTGTGACTGGAGATGGTTTTGAGGTTTCAGACGTTCTTCCTGCTGTCTGCAAATCCAGATGGAGAACTCTCAATTCTCTCCAACACCATGTCCATCTCATGCCTCAGGCTTTCCTCCGTGACAATAATAGACTAAACCTCTCAATTCTAAGCTAGCCCCAATTAAATGTTTTTCTTTATAAGAGTCACCATGGTCATGACATTTTCTCACAGCAATAGAAACCCTGACTAAGACACTCATTATTTCCTGCACTTTTGTCTATGTTACCATCTATTGCTGCCATCCATTGATCTAAGACCTCTTTGGTGGTAAATTAAAATACACTCAGCAATAGTAGTAATTGATTCTCAAGTATTATGTTCCTGATGTGACTAATAAATGCACAGTTCAATTACACCCTCTACTCCACAAGGCAGTGTTGGATGCTCCAGAATGGGAGCCATCCCTTATTCTCATCTTCTTTTCATATAGTAGATGCAGTAGCTATCTCCCCTTTAGTGAGTCATTGATCAGGCTTTTGAAGGACCAGAAACATGGCTTTTGTCTCTGGGCTTTCTCTAGAAACTGATTCTACAGACATCTTGCCTCTTAGGTGTTAATAAGGGAGCACTTTGTCTTTCCCTAATCTATAAAAAAGTTAAGGCCTCAATAAATATCATGTCACTTTCATCTCATTCTACATTTCCTACTGCCAATTTTTTTTATGTGTCCAGAGGTTTTCATGTGAGGAACTGATCTGAACACTGATCTACTTTTGTTGCCATGTTGTACACAAACCTTTATCTGATCCTCACTCTTACTACATGTGACTAACGTCTAAGAGGCCAACAGGGAGGATACCACATGTCCTTTTTCTCCCATCAGAATTCCTTCTTTACTCAAGCAAATCCCCGTGGGGCAGACAACTGAGTCACTGTCATATGACCCACAGCAGGAGTCACACAGCTGCTGACTACCCTGATTCACACATTCTACTCTGAGGGCTTGCACAGCACTCTCTAGGTTACCATACTTTGTTGAGAATCCCTACATTCACACTCATTAGGGATGCTCACCACCCCATACCACACAGAGAAAACACTCCATCCTAGCTTTCAATCCTAACAGATATAGCAGCATTAGCTGTCACCCCATCAGGGGTCAGAAAACAGTCAGTATGGCTTCCACTTCTATCCCATTCTGTAAACTTGGAGAGATTGCAGTGTATTTTCTGCCATCTTTGTGCTTTCCCATAATGTCATGCAACATACAGCAAAGCAGCACACCAGTTCACATCACCAGAAGGAAGATGGTCACTCCAAGATTCCCATCACAGGTATTCTTCTCTGCCTCTGTGTCATGTGGCATTTCCTGAAAATTAAAATAAAACAAAAGAGAATAAAAAACAAAAACCTGTGAAGAAACTTTTATAACTTTTAAGAGAGAATGTCAACAGACACAAGACCAACACTATTTACCCAATGATCAGCTATAATTTTTGTTTGTTCTACTGCTATGACTACAGACCAAGAATTTCTGTAGTTACCATAACAAGTCTGCTTAGCAGTGGTGACAGACAGGTCTTGTCTGAAAGAAAAAGTTGCATTGCACGTAGACATGTCAGCTCAATTTTAATCAGATTGATTTTTGATATTCAGTTTTATGAAGTTCCATTTTTTTAAATTTCATGTGGTAGTAGTTGTTTGTTTTGGTACGTTAGAAGTTTAAGAAGTATTGGAAAAATAAGTATGAGTAATTTGTTTTAGTGAATCAGGCTAAAACTTCAGGAAACTATGTGCATTCTTTTTAAAAATGATGTTACATCTTCCATAATTTCATATTTTGATCATATTTACCCACAATTCCTTCCATTAACTCTTTCTAGAATCCACTTTCTTATTCCTATACATTTATATTAACTCTCTGAAATTTTTATATGATATTTTAATTATATTAACCCTTTACTTCTCCCCATACCTCTTCTTAAATTTACTTTTTACCCTCCAACCACCCCCAACTTTATGTTTTTTTCTTTTTACCTTCTTTTAATAACACTATTGTTAATTCTTTGAAAGTTTCATATTTGTATTTTTATCATATTTATCATTTTTTACTCATCTCATACACCTCTACTCTCTCACTCACTCAAATTTATGATTTCTTTTGAAGCACTTTTTATACTCTGAATTTTACATCACTGCCTATGTTTGTAAATGTTTCAACACATACTGTAGGTTGGTTATTTTTAATTTGATGATTGTTTACTTTGGTCCCCAAAGCTTGCTGCTCTATAAAATCTCATATGCTATTGGATTTCTTTTTTGTGAGATCATCTGCAGAAACTTTCTTGTTTATTCTAATGTATGAAAGCATTTTTATTATGCTTTTCTTTTGGAGTTTTATAGCCTCAGGTTGTATATTAATCACTATACCATTTTAAGTGGACTTTTTAACTGCAGCTGCTGAGAAATAATGATCTTTTCACATTCTTTGGTAGCTGGAAACTTTATTTGCTGAATTATTGGAAGGACAATATTTACATCATTGAATGGGCTTAGGACTTATAACTGAAGTCAGATGCTTATGGACTCAAGAATGTACTTTTAAGTCTATGTTCCATAAAGTTTTTATTACTGCAACTCTGTAGTACAAGTTTTTCACTCATTCTTTGAGAATTTCAAACATATATGTGTTGGGAGGCATGTAGCCTCTTTCATATCATCATATGAATGCTTGGTCAATGGGGCTCCAAAGTCAAGGCCTATGGAAATGGTCTCTCATTCAGAAAGAATCAGTGCACGTCAGGACAACACCAAATACTTTTGGAAGCAATGACCTAAATGTTTTCTTCTCTCATAATAATATTGATGACTCTTTGGCAGATTTTAGTTTCACTTTTTCAATCACTCATGGGAGAGATATAATAACTCCTGGAAGCCCCATTTAATTCTCAAATATTTTACCTAAAATTTTTGGAAACTGATGCTTCTGGGTTTCTTATCTGTAATTACCAACTGTTACTCCAGAACTTGGGATCTTTTCTAATTCAGAACTAATAGAATCAGAGCAATAAAAGTTAATGTGCACATATGAAAAAACAAAAGAGGGTGATTAACTACACCTTCTAATTCTGGGGTGCAAAAGGAATCATTAAGAATAAAGTGACATCAGCCAAGACTCTGGACACACAGCTAAGAGGTGAGAACCATCCTGTCCCTCAGGCCAAGCAGAGACCTTACTACCCGGCCCAGCAACACAAACATACACACACACCACAACCACACCCAGCTCTACCCTAAACCAAAGAAAACTGGGAGAGCACCCTCAAGGCCAAGTTCAGTAATACTCAGCAATGGGCTACCCCCTGCACAAACCACAATTGGCATCATCACACTGCAACTACACAGGATACAAGTGTGATGGACACAAGCCTCTGAACACAACTAATAGAAACACAGCACCTCACACCCACAACTGACTAAGAGCCAACCAAGAGCTGACCAAGAATGAACTGAGGAAGCAATGGACAGATGCCAGTGCAAGAATACATACAACAATACAAAGATCAATAAGACAATACCAAAAGAAGCAGGTGGTTCTATAGCATCAAGTCCTGAGCATAACAATGAAGAAGAAACAGAAGGAAATGACCTTAAAACCAACTTTATGAAGAAAATAGAAGCCTTAAAAGAGGATACTGAAAAAAACTCTCTTAAAGAAATAGAAGAAAATATATACAAAAAAATTGGAAGAGATGAACAAACCCTGAAAAAAAAAAAAAAACAAGAGAAAGAAAACAAACAGGTAAAAGAAATATTCCATGAATTTAAAAGTTGAAATGGAGGCAATAAAGAAGGCACAAACTGAGACAAAGCTGAAAATAGAAAACTTGAACAAAAGAACTGGAACTACAGATTCTAGGATAACCAATAGAATCCAAGAAAGAATCTCTGGAGTGGAAGACTCAATAGTGGAAACCGATACATCAGCTAAAAAAAAAAACACTAAAACCAAAAAAGTCATAACACAAAATGTCCAGGAAATCTGAGATACAATGGAAAGGCCAAAGCTGAGATTAATTGGAATCAAAGAAGGAGAATACCAGCTAAAAGGCACAGAAAATATATTCAATAAAATCATAAAAGAAAATTTTCCAAACCTAAAGAAGGAAATACCTATAAAAATACAAGAAGCCTACATAACAACAAATAGACTATACTCACAAAAAAGTCTGCACACCATATAATTATCAAGCCACTAAACCTATAGAACAAAGAAAAAATGCTAAGAGCTGCAAATAAAAAGGCCAAATCATCTATAAAGGCAGACCCATCAGAATAACATCTGAATATTCAACGGAAACAATGAAAGCAATAAGGTCCTAGTCAGACATTATACAGACAATAAAAGTGCATGGATGCCAACCTGAACTACTATACCCAGGAAAGCAATCAATGAAGTAAATAAGATATTTCAGAACAAGACTAGATTTAAACAATACCTATCTGCAAATCGGTCCCTACAAAATCCCTATAGGGAAGACTCCAACCTAAGGAAACCAGATACATCCATGAAACCACAAAGAGTCAATAATCCCACAGAAGAAAAACACTCAAAAAGGAAATGCACTCAAGTTACCACCAAAAATAACAGGAAATAACAATCAGTGGTCATTAATATCCCTTAATATCAATGAACTCAATTCACCTATGAAAAGACACACCCTAACACAATGGATTCAAAAACAGAAGCAATCCTTCTGCTGCATACAAAAAACACAACTCAACTTCAAAGACAGACACAAGCTCAGAGTAAATGGTTGGGAAAAGACTCTCTAATCAAATGGCCCTAAGAAATAAGCCAGTGTAGCTATACTAATATATAACAAAATAGACTTTAAACTAAAAATCAATTAAAAAAGACCAGGATGAATATTACTTATTCATATCAGGAAAAATCCACCAAGATGAAGTCTCAATTCTGAATATTTTTACCCCCAACATAGGGGCACCTGCATGTGTAAAAGAAACAATACTAAAGATTTAACCTCATATCAAACCTCACACATTAATAATGAGAGAGTTTAATACCCCACTTTCATCCTTGGATAGATCAACCAGACAGAAACTCAACAGAGAAATAAGGGATCTAACAAAAGTTATGACCCAAATAGACTTAATAGATATATACTGAACCTGCAACCCAAACACTAAGGAATATACATATTTCTCAGCACTCCATGGAACTTTCTCTAAAATTGACCACATACTTGGTTATAAAACAAATGAAAATGATTCCTTGTACCATATCAGATCACCATGGTCTGAAGTTAGAGTTCAACAACATCAAAAAAACACAGAAAGCCTACCAACTTATGGAAATTAAACATCACTCAACTGAACTACTCCTGGGTCAAGGAAGAAGTTAAGAAAGAAATCAAAGACTTCTAGAATTTAATGAAAATGAGTTCACAACATACCCAAACTTATGGGACACAATGAAAGTAGTCTTATGAGAAAAGTTCATAGATGTCTATATGAAAAACCTAAAGAAATCCCACACTAGAGAACTAACAGCACAGATGAAAGCCCTAGAATAATTAGAAGTAAACTCACCTAGAAGAAATAGACAGCAGGAAATAATCAAACTTAGAGCTGAAATCAATACAATTGAAACAAAAAGAACAATACAAAGAATCAATGATTCAAAGAGATGGTTCTTTGTGAAAGTTAACAAGATAGAAAAATCCTTATCCAAACTAAGCAAAAAGCAGGAAGAGACTATACAAATTAACAAAATAAAAAATAAAAAGGGGACATAACAACAGACACCCAGGAAATCAAGAGTATTATCAGCTCATACTTTGAAAATCTACACCACTAAAATGGAAAACCTAGAAAAAAATGGACAGTTTTTTGGACAAGTACCACTTACCAAAATTAAATCGAAATCAGATTAAAGACCTAAACAGACTTATTAACACTAAAGGAAATAAAGGCTATTATTAAAAGACTCCCAAGTAAAAAAAAAAAGCCCAGGACCAGATGGTTTTAGTGCAGGATTCTACAAGACATTCAAGTAAGAACTAATACCAATACCCCTTAAACTGTTCCAGACACTAGAAACTGAAGGAACACTGCCACACTTTTTATGAGGCCACAATCACCCTGATACCCATGCCACTCAAAGATGCAACAAAGAAAGAGAATTACAGACTAATCTCTCTCATGAACATCAATGCAAAAATTTTCAATAAAATTCTAATAAAGTAAATCCAACAACATATCAAAAAAATCATCCACCATGATCAAGTAGACTTTATCTCAGAGATGCAGGGATGGTTCGATATATGAAAAATTGTGAATGTCATACATCATATAAAAAACTGAAAGAAAATGACCACATTATTATCTCATTAGATGCATAAAAAGACTTTGACAAAATTCAACATTCCTTCATGATAAAAGTTCTAGAGAGATCAAAAGCACAGGAAAAATACCTAATATAATAAAGGCAATATACAGCCAGCTGACATCCAATATCAAACTAAATGGGCAAAAATATCAAAGTAACCCTACTAAAATTAGATACAAGACAAGGCTGTCCCCTCTCTTCTTATCTATTCAATATAGTTCTTGAAGTTCTAACTACAGCAATAATAGAACCAAAGGAGATTAAGAAGATACAAATTGGAAAATAAGTTAAACTATCTCTATTTGCAGATGATAGGATTGTATACATAAGTGACCACCAAAGTTCTACCAAGAAAATCCTGCAGCTCATAAACACCTTCAAACATGTAGCATGACACAAGATTAACTTTAAAAAACCCAATATTCCTCCTACACACTAAAAATAAAAGGGAGAAAACTGGATCTGCCAGGAGTGGAGGCTGAACTAAGCAATATTGGGACAGTGGGACCTTAGGACCACCTGCCGCCTGCTCGGGGCCGGGGGGAGGGGAGTGGAGGGATGGGAAGTTGTGGAGAAGAGAGAATGACCTGATGTGTTAGGAGGGGGAAAGGACCCTGAATAAGGATATACCAGACAGAAAGTGTGACTTTTTTGTCCATAATAATAATAAAAAAATAGAAAGAAAAAACTAAAAAAAGAGAAATTTTTCCATTAGAAAAAAAATAAAAATAAAAATAAAAGAGCTGAGGAAGAAATAAGAGAAACATCACCCTTTATAATAGCTGCAAATAGCATTTAATATCTTCACATAACTCTAACCAGAGAAGTAGCAGACCTCTTTGACAAAGACTTTAAGTAACTGAAGAGGAAATTAAAGAAGATATCGTGAAATGAAAAAATCTCCCATGTTCCTGGATACGTAGGATCAACATAGTAAAAATACCAATTTTACCAAAAGCAATTTACAGATTCAATAAAATACCTATCAAAATCCCAACACAATATTTTACAGACCTTGAAAGAACAATATTCAACTTCATATAGAATAACAGTAAACCCAAGATCTCCAAAAAATCCTGCTCAGTAAAAAAACTTCAGGAGGCATCATCATCCCTGACTTCAAGCTATACTACAAATCTATAGTAATAAAAACAGCCTGGTACTAACATAAAAATAGACTTGTGGGTCAATGGAATTGAACGAAGACCCTAACATTTTCCCACACACCTATGAATACCTCCTATAAATATCTGATTTTCAACAAAGATACCAAAAATATCCAATGGAAAAAAGATAATATCTTCAACAAATTGTGTTGGCATAAGTGGATGGTAGCATATAGAAGAATGCAAATAGATCCAAACCTATGACCCTGCAAAAGCTTCAATCCAAGTGAATCAAAGACCTCAACATAAATCCAGCTACACTGAACTCAGTAGAAAAGAAAGTGAGAAATATCCTCCTAAGCATTGGCAAAGGTAACCACTTTCTAAATATAACACCAGTTGTACAGACACTAAAACAACAATTAATAAGTAGGACCTCTTGAAACTGAAGCTTCTGTAAGGTCAAGGACACTGTCAATATAACAAAATGGCAGCCTACAGAATAGAAAAAGATCTTCACCAACCCTACATCTAACAGTGGACTGATCTCTAAAATATATACAGAACTCAAGAAATTAGAGCTCAAAATCCTAAATAACCCAATTTAAAAATGAGGTTCAGAACTAGAAAGGGAATTCTCAGCAGAAGAATTATAAATGACTGAAAGGCACATGAAAAATTGCTCAACATCTTTAGCCATCAGAGAAATGCAAATCAAAACAACTTTGAGATACCACCTGACACCTGTCAGAATGGCTAAAATCAAAAACACAGATGACAGCCTATGTTGGAGAGCATGCAGAGCAAGGGAAACACTCCTCTATTGCTGGTGGGAATGCAAACTTGTACAGCCACTCTGGAATCCAGTATGGAGGTTCCTCAGAAAACTAGAAATCAATCTCCCCTAAGGACCCAGCAATACCACTGTTGGGCATATATCTAAAGGATGCACATTCATACTCCAAAGGCATTAGCTCAAATTCATTCAAGGCAACATTATTCTTAATAGCAAGAACCTGGAAACAACCTAAACACCCCTCAACTGAAGAATGGGTTAACAAACCATGGTACATCTACACAGTGGAGTACTACTCAGCAGAAAAAAAAAATGACATCCTAAAATTTGCAGGCAAATAGATAGATTTGGAGAATATCCTCCTGAGCAAGGTATCACAAACTCAGAAATTTAAGTATGAGATGTACTCACTCATTAGAGGACTTTCGACAAAAATCAAAGAACACCCAAACTGCAAACCACAACCCCTGAACAGTTTGGGATCAGAAGGAATTTAAGAAAGACATCCAGGGATTCCTCTAAGAGGAGAAAATAGAGAAGATCTTCCTACCCAATTGGGAGCATAAGGGGCCACAACCAAGAAGGTGTGGGAACAAATCATGAGAGAAGGAGATGAATGAGTGAGAGGAGCAACAAGGAGAGGAAAAAAGAGATGGCGCTCTTAATAGAGGAAGCCAATGTGGGATGGGAAAAAGACTGGTTGCTAGGGAAATCTCCAAGAACTCACAGGAAGTCCCTGGCTAGGTCTCCAACCAATAGTGAAGATGTTGCCTAGACAAGACTTCCCCTATAATCAAATGAATAGCTACCCAAGTGCCATCACAGAACTTACATCCAACAATGAATAGAGGTAGAGGCAGGGATACATGGTTGAGCACTGGGCTGAGCTCCTGGTCCAGCTGAGAGCAGGGAGGGATGAGTTTATATGAGCAAGGCTTATGAAGAAAATTCTCACAGTGATGACTGGCTGGAGCTCTGGGGAGCTTACTTAATTAAGAACATCCACTGGGGAACCTTCAAGAAAAGGAACTAGGTCCTCCAAGGATAGACAACTGTCCACTGACATGGGCAGTATATGGAACCTCAAGGGGAGGGATCAGACTGTGTTTCTAAGGGTGCACTGGCACTTTGGAGCCCATTCCCTACAGAGGAACACCTAACTTGACATTAAGATGAGGAAATCAGACTTGCCTGGAGTGGATCCTGAGCTTATCTACCTTGGAACTTCTTGCCCTTTCCAGGGAGGGGATGGAGGGGGGTGGGGAGAATGGAGACTGAAGGGTGACTAGGAGGGATTGGGAGGGGGAAGGGAAGGGGAACAAAGGAATACATGGATAAAAAAAAACTTTTTATAAATAAAAATTTTTTAAGGGTTTTAAAATTTTGAAAGCATGAAACTTGCAAGTAAGTAGATAGAGCTGAAATATATACTAAGTAAAGTCGCTCAGTGCCAGAAAGACAAAAATAAAGTGATATGATTGAAAGAGTTTCTTATAAAAATTTACCTTTTATAGAGAGGCTTAGGTATATAAAACCCTTCTGTAGGACAAGGGAGCAGTTTAAGAAATACAAGCTAACTATGTACAAGCAGTTTATGATAAATTATCCTTAACAATTATAGGTACTATCAGTCTGGTAATTTATATTTTATTCTTAATGCATATAGTGGCTTTTGTGACAAATAAAAAAAGTGAATTGAAGAGATACAAGTCTTAGAAAGACTTACTAATGAAAATAAGAAAAAATGGCTAATTAGATACAAGTCTTAGAAAAAACTACTATGAAAATAAGAAAAATACTTATAGACAGAAAATAGAATTACATAAGAACCTATCAGTCTATTGCATGTTAAAACTAAAGAATGGTGGTTAAAGGTGGTTTTTAAAAAACAACTTTAGTTTATCTAGTTACTATGCAAGAATTATAAGCAGATAATAGGCACCCCCAAGGTTGCTAAGTAGTTAAATGAACTCCTATAGAAATATTAGATTTGAGGAGATTTAAAAAATTAATTGTTACATATGGTATGCATTTATCTTAGGTGAAGCATGCCATGAGAATATATGCTCTTGAACACTGTAAATATCTGTCACTGTAAATACTGATTTAATAAAATGCTCTTTGGTCAGAAGCAAGACAGGAAGTAGAGGTGGGACAAACAGATGAGGAGAATTCTGAGAATCAGAAGAGCAGATGAGCAGATGACAGTCAGACTCAGAAGTAGCAAAATGAGAATATTGCACTGAGAAAAAGGTATTGAACCATGTGGTTAAACATGAACAATAATAGTGGATTAGTTTAAGAGAAGAGTTAACAAGTAATAAGCCTTATCTATAGGCCAAAACAGTTTATAATCAATATGTCTTTGTGTGATTATTTGGGACTAAATGGCTATGGGACTGGCTGGGCAGGACAGAGAAAATTCCAGCTACAGAAGCAGATGTTAAAATAATGCACAACTCAGAACAGAACTATCTTCCAAAACTGAAAAGATTTACCTACAGCAATATTTGAAGCTGGCTAAAGTAACAATGGTAAACATGGTAAGAATAGAAATCCAGGGCCATAGAACAATGGAACATGGTTACAGGAATTAGTATTTCCCCAAATTAGCTGCCAGATGAAGGCTTATATATTGGGTTTCAAAACAGTATAAATTTGATGACCACACCTTGGCTCTATGTTTCTTAGCAGGTTTAAATGCTTGGGATAAGGTTGAAGAATTAGGAAAGAGATCTGATTACTACAGTTATACAAGGTCACACACAAAGAAGCCTTCACTGATTTTTCTACAAAGATTGACTTCAGCTATAAATAGAATAGTATCAAATCTAGAAGTAAGATGACTATTATGAATGGCCATTTTGACTTTGAACTTGCTAATTCAGCGTGTAAAATTAAAATTAGGCCTTAAACTATAAAATCAGTACTAATAGATAAAAGGATTAGAAATATGGATGATATTGTATCTTACATGTATGATGCTACTCTCATAGAAGTAATTTCTAAAAGTTTTTTTTAATCAAAATATGAGATGTTGTAATTGTGGTAAGCAGATGATTTTAAAAGGGATTTTAGGCAAGGTGTTTCTAGAAACAATTTTCTTTCTATAAATAATTTGAACAGAAGGCCTCAGCATTCTAGAGTTTTCAGAAGGTGTAGGAAAGGCTTGCATTGGACTAAGAAATGTATGTCAACAAGGTATATAAAAGAGAACCCTTTGCTGTTGGAAAGTGACCTAATGGGCCTCCAAGTAGGCCCTGATATCAAATTGTATTCAGTCATTACCTATCAGTGTCAAAAATAACTCATCCACAAATCAGTTAAAAGATTTTACAAGATTTAATGCCTAATGCTAAAAATAACACATATCTGGATATAATCAAGGACAAAACCATTTAAACAGATAAAACAAAAAATTAGGAGTATTTTGGCAAACAGCTATAAATAATCAAGACCAAAGCTTAAAATACAAACAAATGGAATTAAATTATAAATTTTTTAATACAGGAAGAGATATACCAATCATTTCACCAAAATCTTGACATCCAGATTGGCTTTCTCAAGAGGTAAATATTAAGCTTCTAGGGATTGAAACTTCATCTCAAGTAAAACAAACTGCATGATGGGTTGAATGTATAGAGCCAGAGGACAAATAGGAAATTAAAGCCATAAATATATAGGGACATGATATGTTGCAGCAATACAAAATGCAGATTAACATTCCTTCAGTCTTAGAAACTAATCATAAAATAAAGAATGTCTCTGAGAAAAATATTAAAAGGAATTATCAAGAACAGTCACAAGTAATTTAGGTTATACATAAGCAAGGCACAAAAGCTTTTGGTCTTTCAAATGTACCAACTACTCTACCTCTAAAATGATTACGTGAAAAACCTGTGAAGAAGAAATAATGTATTTGACATCAGAAAAATTAGTCACTAGACTAGCTGGTACAAGAGTGGCTTCATGTTTAACATATTTAAATATCAATCAATTCTTTGAATTCTACTATATTTATTATTAAAAATAAATCTGGAAAATTGAGAATGGTAACAGAGCTAAGAGTTATAAAAAAGGTGATTCAGCCAATGGGCTCTTTACCATCTTAAATTCATTTGCCTTTTTTATTACCTAAAACCTAAAAAAAAATTACTAAAAAAAAAAAAGACTGACATAAATGACTAACAAAAGCAACCAAGAGCAAGGCTAAAAAAGTTACAAGACTACTAAATAAAAATTGGCTGTGGTGCTTCCTCTCTTTGATATTTCATCCTTCCCCCAATATTTGGCTCTAAGTCTCATACATAATAATGTTCAACCTATTTAAAGATACCAATGGAAAGTTCTTCCACAAAATAATGTTAAGCAGCCATACTTTGTGTCAATATTTTGTACAACACCCATTAGAAACAATTTCTAAACAGTTTTCTCACACTAAACTATATCATTATATGAATGATACCTTATTTCCTGATTCAGATACAGATACCTTAGGAAAAACATTTGATGAAATAAAAAGAATTTTGCCTTTCTGTGGATTATAAATCACTCCTGAAGAAATGCAAAAAAAAAAAGAGATTCTATTAATTACTTAGGATATAAGATAGGTTTGTAGAAAATTCAACCACAGAAAGTATAAATCAGGAAGGATCAATTTTGAAATATTGATGATTTTCAAAATTGCTGTGAGATATTAACTGGCTATGGTCTTGGATTAGATATTCAAGAGCTAAAAAATTATTTCAAACCTTACAGGGAGGTAAAAAATTAAATAGTCAAGAAAATTATCACCTAAGACTGAGAGAATTTGCTCTGGTAGAAAAAAATTTCAGGGTATACATGTGTATTGCTTGGATTCAGAATTGATTGCATCCTAGTCATAGTACCTTCTACTCATTCTCTAACATGAATTCTTATGCAGAGAGATAATAATATCTTACAATGGATACTTTTAGCACAGAGTAAATTTAATTTTTTTTAAAAAATAAAAGATTTATGTAGAAAGGGTTTCTAAATTGATTCTGAAAGTAAAAATGAGACTTCATCAATTAGTAGGAATAAACCCAGCAGAAACTATGGTACATTTTACTAATGCTGAAATTTCCTCAAATGAATACAGGAAAAGAGCTTGGAGTAAGTGGGGCGGGGAGATTAGCAACAAATATCCACAGCAAAACACTTCATTTTATGTAAAGAACCACTTAAATTCTCCCCTTATATAGTCAAAGGGACAACAATTTCTGAAGCCCCTACATTCTATACTTATGCAAATAAATCAGGAAAGACAGGATATAAATTAGGAAATTTAAGCAAAGTGGCTCAAAACCCTTATGATTCTGTTCAAAAGTCAAACTAATATTCTCATAGTATTGTTAGATTTTCTAAAACCTTCTAATGTAGTTACTGATTCTCAATATAGAAAGTTATTTTATATATTGAAACTACTGAACTTATTCCACATTATTCAGAATTAACTTTGTTATTTCCTCAATTACAAGTTATTAGAAATATAAATAATTTGTTATATATTATACATATCAGATCTCATATGGGTCTAGCAGGACCTCTGGCACAATGTAATGATAAAATTGATCATTGATTAATAAGAAATGTGCTAGATGCCTTAAAATTTTCTAAGAATTATCATATTATTAGTAAAGGTTTGAAGAAAAATTTTTCTACCACTTGGCAACAAGTCAAAGAACTTATAAGGAAATGTCCTACTTGTGATTTGTATAGCTAAACTTCACTACTTGCAGAAAGTAACCCAAAAAGTACTCAAATAAATAAAATTTAGCAAATGGATGTTTTATTTTCTACAACTTGGAAAATTAAAGTATGTGTACTGAATATGCACAGATACATACATATTTAGAGTTTTAATGTGTAACTACTTTAAGATCTAGAAAAACTGATTCTGTAATTACACATTTATTAGAAGTTTTAACTATTATGTAAATACCTGTACAAATTAAGACTGATAGTGCTTCAGCATATCTATCGTAAAATAAAATAGATTCTTTTGCATATTACAACATAAAACATATTATAGTATACTATGCAATCATACAGAAATAGCAGTTATAGAAAAATCTGATTTCACTTTTAAAGATATTCTCAATAAAGGAAATGAATAATAAAGACACCCAGGATAGATTACATAGTGCTTTATTAACTTTAAATTTTTAAATGCTAATGAGACTGGAAAGACAGCAGTGGAGAGACATTAGATAGTAGAAAAAAAGGTATTGAGTTAAATCAACCTGTATATTTTAAATAACTGTTGACCTCAGAATGGAAGCCCAAATATGCACGATGTTGGGGAAGGGGTTTTCTTATTGTATCTACAGGAGAAGAAAAACTATTGATATCATCAAGATTGGTTAAAAAATAGATTCAGATAGGAAAAACTTTCTTTTTTTTTTTTTTCCCACATAAGACATTTTATTAAATGTTTTCAGATGTTGAATTCTACCTTTAAGGATAAAAAATGCATTAAGAAAATACACACACACCAAACACATTTCCTTTGTGTGAAGAAATATGAGTGAGACATGAATTAATATTTAAAAGCAGAGCATTTCACTGCCAAAGTTGAAGTATCCCATACAGATTTTTCCTGTCTCTGCAATGGAGATGATGGTCCATCTATGGCTTAGGGTCTGCTTCCATGGTACCTCCCTGAGCTTCATCCACCTCTGACAGCTTGTCGTCATTTTCCAATGTTTGTTGAAGTTCGTGGATGGTACTAAGAAGAACGTGAAATTGTTTCCGTCTCAATTCCAGCTTATCTTCAACACTTTCTTTAATATGTGAGAGATGCTCTAATTCTTTGCCCAGAGCCTCTAGCTCCTTTAAAGTCTCATGCCTGTCCGGATGATGCTGAATCACTTTTGCCAAAGCATCATATTCTTGTCGATTTTTTCGTATACGTTTTGCTTGAAGAATTTGCTTTTTACACTCAGCAATTTTTTCATGTGCTCCCGCAATACTACATTCTATTTCTTTGTATATTTTTTCATAATTTTCCATTTCTCTGAGATTCATATCATATACCAGCAAAGTTTTGCCCATTGAAAATTCACAATGAGACAGAGTGCTCAGCATACGTTGGTACTGGCTATATCCCTCCTCTTGGGATCCAGAGTTGCACCATTTAATGAAGCTTTTCACGAGGAGATTAATTCTCCGATCATCCTCAGCACCATCTCCATCAATCAGAAGACGCTTCCGTATGACTTCGTCGTCAGTCACGGCTCCCATGGCGTGCGCGGCGGCGGCGGCGGCGCGAGCTGAGGCGGCGGTTGGCGGCGGAGGTCAAACTCCCACAATGCAGCCGGGTAAACAGTCATGGAGGAGGAGGCGGCGGCGCCCGCGGCCGCCCTCTCCGACTCCTGAGCCGCGCCGCGCCGCGCCGCGCCGCCGCCGCCGCCGCGGGACCCGCGCTGCCCGCGCTCGCTGTTCTCGCGGGGCGCGGAGCGGCCGGCAGGAGAAGGGCGAGGCGGGCGGCAGGCGGCGGCTCGGCCCGCGCAGCTCGCCGTCCCACCCGACCCGCGCCCACAGGCCGCCCCGGAGGCCGCGGCCAGCCCAGGAAAAACTTTCTAATTAAGGAGAAGCAATAGTTTATCAGACAACTTGGTCATCCATTCTAAACTAACTTATAAGACTAACAAAACCTTTAATTTGATCAGATATTAAAAGGGGGAAACACTTCCCAAAGTTAGGGTTGTGGCAGGGTTTTGTTTTTGTCTTTTCAGGAAAAAAAGTAAAAGCATTGAACTAAACAAATTTAGAGAGCACTGTACAAATGAAACATCTGAAGAAAAACAAATCATCAAGAGCATGGGTCCCGAGAGAGAGAGAAAAAAAGTAAGTTGATCAAATCAAATGGATTAGCTCTCCTCTAATAGGGTAGAATTTCATAAATCTTCCCAAGTGCTTGTTTTGCTCCTCTCCTCAAACATAAATGACAAATGGACTCTTGTAATCCCAATTCAATTAAAAAATCAAAGCTAAATTTGAAGTTGGAGCATTGCTCTGTCTTCTAAACCCAAACATATTTGGTAAAGGAAAATTCAAAGTCTCTGTCCCATGTAAGAAGAGCTACCTGATATGGAACAATTCTCACCCTGAAAATCTCCACCTTAGAAAGTTCCACACCCAATAAACACTATATAGTCTCTCTATCTGTTTAGTTTGGGGCTACCCCTTTCCTACCCTGGCAGAGGTAGCCATTGTCCACAAGATGACAGGAAAAACCATCTACAACTTAGAGAAGCTAGATAAGAACCCCAGGCTTTTACATGGTGGAATGCATTTAGACCCAGAAAGAAGGAGTATGTACTCTAATTACGTAAATGTCATTTACTGTAGCATCATATGTGGAAAAATCCCAAAATTATTCAGTTTTCTATACTCATGGTAATTATATCAACTTAAGAGTACAGGGAACTTTTTTGTTCTTACAATATTTACCTCCTGTCAGCATCTTACAATAACCTAGAAGATAATACCTTGAGGAAGATATTCCCAAAGACAGGAATGATTCTCGGCTATATCTGTCACCAGCCACACTCCATGCTCACAATCTGGAACTCATCATACCCACCTGGATCACACATGTCTGCTCATCTCATCACCATCAGCCTCTCCTTTCTGATGGCCCAGTGCTAGTGAAAGGCTGTTTATAATCAAATAAATAACAATATTGTTTGGGTTTTTTGGTATTTTATTAAATGCATTATTGAACAGTTTCATACATCTATTACAGTGAGTTTTGTCTTTTCTCGTTTCATCCTCCTGATCTCCTTCCCATGCCTGTTATTCTTCCCCCGTTCTTACTATCTCTTTACCACTTTCATACCTTCCTGCTTTGTTGTACCCACTGTGTGGGGCCTGATTATGTGGTTTGGTTTGGTGTGTATTTTGTTTTGTTTTTAGAAACAGGGTCTCAGCTAGGTATCCCTGGCTATCCTGAAACTCACTGTGAAGACTAGACAAGTCTTGAACTCACAAAAACCCTTATACTTCTGATTTCTGACTGCTGGCATTAAAGGCTTGATGTCTGGCTTAATCCACTCATTTTTAATACATAATTTATTTGTAGTTTGTGTTCACTGGTGTTATGCCTGAATGTATATTCATATGAGGGTGTCAGAAGCCCTGGAACTGGAATTTCAGACAGATGTGAGCTGCCATGTTGTTGCTGGGAACTGACCAGAGGTCTTCTAGAAGAGCATCCAGTGCTCTTAACTCCTGAGCCATCTCTCCAGTCTCCAACCCACTGACTTTTCATGAACACCATCTATGTACTTATAGACTAGGAACTCTTAGACACTAGAGGGCTTGTTGTTTGGTGTACATCTGATGCAATGATTATCTTATCTTTATACTGTTGATCCTCTGTTCTGATTATTTCTGCTCTGCATTTAATTATTGCTTTCCTTCTGCCAAGTCTGGGTTTGGTTTGTTCTTAGTTTTTTTTTTTTTTTTCATTCTTTAAAATATGGGATGTGTACATATTCGGGATCTTTTGTTTCTTCTTGTTTTTGGATAAAGATGCTGATTGTTTTAAATTTTCTAAACTGCTCTTGCTACATCCAACAGTTTGGAGTATGTTCTGTCTCTGCTTTCTTTTCATATATATATATAATTTCCTTCAGGGTTTCTTTGATGATCCATTGGTTGTTGAATAGTAAATTGTTTAGTTTCCATGCATTTTTGTATTCTTCAGAATCCTTTCTTGATATTGATATTGAGCCTTATTGCATTGTGGCTGGAAAAATGCTTAATATGATTTTGATTATTTTTAAATTTGCTGCAATTTGTTTGTGGCCCATCATGATCTTTCCTAGAGAATGTTTCCATGCTCATGAGAATCAAATGCCTTCAGCAACTGTTGAACAGAATGTTCTGTAGTTTTCTATTACTACCATATGACCTAAGATTTAATTTTTCTGTTTTTTTAATTTTGTACCTATATTTATTACTATTGGGACATTTATATGCCAAGTATGTTGCCTACATTGACATTAAGTTTTCTCTAAAGATTTCTTAGATCTTTGATCTTTTTAATCTTATTTTTTAGAATAAAGTCTCATTTTTACCCATGTATCCCCCTATCCAAACTCCTTTTCCCCTCCTGACATTTCCTGGTCACTCTCTCTTCTGCTCATTCCTCCATCTGCTCCACCAGAAAGAGCAAGAGGTCCTGAGGTAAATTATTAGTTCAGCATCCACTCCAGGCAAATTTGATTTCCTCATCTTAATATCAAGACTGGGTCAGGTGTTCCTCTGGAAGGAATGGGCTCTAAGGTGCCAGTCCAAGGTGCTTCAGATCCCAAGCTATTCAGTGGTAGTGGTTTGCAGCTTGAGTGTGCTTTGCTTTTTGTTTAAAGTCCACGAATGAGTGAGTACATCTTTCTGAATTTGTAATACCTCACTCAGAAGGATATTCTCCAAATACATCCATTTGCCTGCAAATTTGAGGATATCATTTTTTCTTACTGCTGAGTAGTACTCTATTGTGTAGATGTACCACACAGTTTGTTAATCCATTCTTCAGTTGAGGGGTTTCTAGGTTGTTTCCAGGTCCTTGCTATTAAGAATAATGCTGCTATGAACATAGTTGAGCTAATGCTTTCCAGGTGTGAATGTACACCTTTAGGGTATATGACCAATAGTGGTATTGCTGGAATCTTGGGGAGATGGATTCCAAGTTTTCTGAGAAATCTCCATACTGCATTCCAGAGTGGCTAAACAAGCTTACACTCCCACCAACAATGGAGATGTGTTCTCCTTGCCCTGCATCCTCTCCAGAATAGGCTGTCATCTGTGTTTTTTATCTTAGCCATTCTGGCAGGTGTAAGGTGGTATCTCAAAGTTTTTTTAATTTGCATTTCTCTCATGGCTAAAGATGCTGAGCAGTTTTTCAAGCGCCTTTCAGTCATTTGTAATTCCATATTTTTTATCTATTGATATTTGCTTTATGACCAAATATGTGGTCAATTTTAGAGAAAGTTCCATGTGGTGCTGAGAAATAGGTATATTCCTTTGTGTTTGGGTGGAAGCTTCTGTAAATAGCTTATTAAGTCCATTTGCATAGTAACTTTTGTTAGGCCCATTATTTCTCTGTTGAGTTTCTGTCTGGTTGACCTATCCAAGGGTGAAAGTGGGGTATTGACCACCTGATACCTGTCAGATTGGCTAAGATAAAAGACATAGATTACAGTCTATGCTGGGGAGGTTGAGGAGCAAGGGGATCACTCCTCCATTGTTGTTGGAGTGTAAGGTTGTTTAGCCACTCTGGCATGCAGTATGGCGGTTTCTCAGAAAACTGGGAATCCATCTCCTCAAGGATTCAGCAATATCACTACTGGTCGTATACTCCAAAGATGCACATTCGCACTCTAAAGGCATTAGCTCAACTATATTCATGTTATTAGTTCAGCATATTCATAGCAGCATTATTCGTAATAGCAAGAACCTGGAAACAACCTAGATGCCCCTCAACTGGAGAATGGATTAACAAACTGTACACAATGAAGTACTACTCAGCAGTAAGACAAAATGATATCCTAAAATTTGCAGGCAAATGGATAGATTTGGAGAATGTCCTCCTGAGTGAGGAATCTCAAACCCAGAAAGATAAGCAGGGGATGTACTCACTCTTTAGTGGACTCTAAACAAAAATAAAACAAAAAAAGCAAAAAACAAAGCATGTCCAATCTGCAAACCACAACCACTGAAGAGTGTGGGATTAGAAACACCTTGGACTGACTCCTTGGATCCCACTCCCCCTAGAGGAACACCTGACTCACTCTCAATGTTGCGGGGAGAAAACTGTATCTGCCAGGAGTGGAGGCTGAACTGAGCAATATTAGGATCTTGGGACCTCCTGGCCACACTGGGGAGGAGAAGGGGAGATGTGGAGAAGAGAGAGTGATCTGGGGAGTGGGAGGGGGAAGGGACCTTGAATAAGGATATACACGAATAGAAAATGTGACTTTATTCATAATAAAAAAAAGAAAAAAAAGAATATGGAGTATTGAAGTCTCCCACTATTAAGGTGTGAGAGTTGATGTGGGATTTAAACTTTAGTAGTGTTTCTTTTACATATGTAGGTGCCATTATATTAGGGGCATAAATATTCAGGATTGAGATTTCATCTTGATCAAGTTTTCCTGAAATGAATAAATAATATCCATCCTGGTCTTTTTTGGTTGATTTTAGTTTGAAGTCCACTTTGTTAGCTATTGGGATAGCAACCCCAGCTTGTTTGGGGACCATTTGACTGGAAAATCTTTTCGCCATCCTTTACTCTGAGCCTGTGTCTGTCTTTGAAGTTGAGGTACGTTTCTTGTGTGCAGCAGAAGGATGGCTTCTGTTTTTGTATCCATCTTGTCAGTGTGTGTCTTTTTTTAGGTGAATTGAGTCCATTGATATTAAGGGATATTAGTGACCACTGATTGATATTTCCTGTTATTTTTGGTGGTAGCTTGTGTATTCCCTTTCTTTGGGCTTTTTTCTGTGGGGTTATTGATTGTTTGTGGTATTATGGGTGTATCTGGTTTCCTTAGGTTGGAGTTATTCCTTTAAGGCTTTTTGTAGAGCTGGATTTGTGAACAGGTATTGTTTTAATCTGATTTTGCCACAAAATATCTTGCTTACTCCATCTTTGGTGATTGATAGTTTTGCTGGATATAGTACTCTAGGTTGGCAGCCATGCTCTTTTAGTCTCTGCATAATTTCTGATCTGGTCCTTCTTGTTTTCATTGTTTCCATTGACTACTCTGTTGTAGTAAGTTTTTTGGGGCCCATTTTGGGTCTGGGAGGTTTGTGCCCGGAGTTTGTAACCTGGCGCGCTGCGGCAGTGGCAGTTTGGAACCTGGTCTGTATGCCTGCGGCTTTTGTCTCCCAAAGAAAATGAATCACACCCTTATATTAACTTTATACTGTTGGTCGATGTCTTAAGCACATTACTAGCTAGCTCTTTCATCTTAATTTAACCCATTTCCATTAATCTTCCCTCCATGTGGCCACAGCCAATGACTCACCTGTTTCTCCTACAAGCTGCTTCTTCAGGGAACAGATGGCGACTGACTTGACTCCACCCTCCTTCTACCTGGCTGCCTCTGATTCTCCACCCACTTCTACTGTGCCGTGCATGGGCCAAACAGCTCTTTAATTACATCATACAGAAAATATTCTACCATATTTTTTTTGTCTAATTAAAAAGGAAGGTTTTAATTTTTATATAGTAAAATTATAACAGAACAGTTTTTAAGCAGGAATTTTAGTCACAATATTTAGTCTATTTGTATTTATAAAATTAAAGAGAATATTTTATTATTTATTTTATCATTGTGAGTTTAAAGTTTTATATTTAGTATATCTTTTAAACTAAAAAGAATTATATTTATAATTATTAAACTTTTAACTATATCAAAGACTATAGAAGGATATAATATTATGTAAATAAATAGGAAGTGTAAGCAACTTTTAAAGTCTATAAAATGACAGAGATGACACTTGTTTGTCTGGACAGTTATTTAAAGTTGTTTTGTAATGTTGGGGCATTTATTTTTAGTTTTTATGGCCCAAAGTCTTTGGCAAATTTTTTAGTGATGTAGGAAATTTGATACAGTTTATTAGTTGTTTCTTTTTGTGTGTGTGTGTGTTTACAAGGATGTTTGGAAATATTTTTTGTAAAGTAGGAATCTGAAGGACTATTTTGGCTTGGCTTGTCAACGTTTAGAGGTTACTTTTTTATGGAACTTGTATGTTTAGTTTATATAGCACATTATTAAGCAGTTAATATTAGAATAGTTTTTTGTTTAGTGGCTAATTGTTGTCACAAAGTAAATTTTATATGAAGTTTTTCTAGTGTCTATTTTTTTTTGAAATATATTGGTTTTGTCAGGAATAGACTTGTTTTATTGTCTCGAAAAGTTTTTAAAATATTTTAAATGTCATATTTTGTATGTCTTTGAAGTGTTTGAAGATTA